>APFE031698771.1:147471-167471 GCA_000404065.3 Pinus taeda | reverse complement strand
CATGAGCAGATTGAGAGAAGGAGAGCAAGAGAGCAAGGGAGATTTCTGGATAGGGAGGAGAAGGAGACAACAGCTTGGTACACATTCCAAGGCAGCAGTTTAGCAAATTCGTACAGCTGAGTTACCACACAGTGAAAGGCAGATTTTGGCACAATTTTCTAGAAATCCATACAGCTGTTTGCACAGAAATCGAGGAGAAGTTTGCACAGAAATTGAGGAGCAGTTTGTTGGCACATTTTCCAAGGAAGGCCGTACAACAAGTGGCTGTACTTTGGCACACAAATCGAGGAAAATTCGTACAACATATTGTTGGGTTTTTCTGCATGCAAATCGAGGTTTGTACATTGTATTTATGGCAGCTTGGCACGCATTTCTAGGCAGGCCATACAACAACATTTAAGGCTGAAAGTGGGCACGAAAATCGAGGAGGTCGTACAACATTTATTGATGTCCTGTTTTGCTGTTTGCAAATATTTTCTAGTTGGCTGTGAGGCACGGAAAATGAGATAAATTGTAGAAGTTTGCTTGTTGATTTTTTGCTGAATATTTCTCACTGTAAAAAGTATTTTCAGAAATAAGAAAGAGCTCTCAAATTAGTTTTACCCAAGAGTTGTAGGGGGTTTTTCTAGGGTCACCTTGACCAAAAATCACTGTGTTTAAATGTGTTAAATGACTGTTTGTACCTGTTGATTTTTATTTATGCATTTTCCAGCATTCTGTGAAATTTCCAGAATTTGTGTTTTTAGCAATATTTATTTTTTCAGTTGTTGAATGTATGGATATGGGAAAGGGCATTTAACTATTTTGGAGAAATAAGGTGAAATTGAAAATCGGGGTGGGAAATGAGAAATTTTTACAATAAGGCTTGAAGGAAACCTCTTTCTCAAAATGTATCTTTGATAACTACACATGAAATATAATCAAGCATGTTAGGGATGAACTATGTAACATTCACATACTAGTGCCAAAATTATTTAGCAAACTTAAAAGTATTATATGTTGGATTGAATTTTTGGGGACCTATGTTTCTTTGGAAATGTTGTTGCATTTCAGAATGCGTTCAAACACAGGATGTTGTATTGATGACACGAACCTTGAAATATGCCTTTCATATGATGCTAGTTAAGATATGCTGCCCTACACAAGCTATAATGGACTATTAAATCTGATACATCCTTGATTGATTCAATCACATATGGATTTTATGGTTTTGGGCATTTAGATTTTGAAAGAAAAGTTGCATATGACAAAGGATAGATAAAAATTAGAATTCTAGGGTTTGTAAATCCTAGCAGTCTAGAAGGCTTGATAAGAAATCCCTAGGGTTTGTGTATTAAACCCTAGAGATAGAGCTAAATCCATGTTTATGCTAAAAGAAGAAAAACCTAGCTTATGCGAAGAAGGAAAAACATCATGCTGATTCGAGAACATGAACTATTCATAACTAGAGTAGTTAGGGTTGAACTTAGAACACATGTTCAAAAAGAAGCCTAATCCAAGTGGATCTTGTTAGTTGAATTGCAATTTAGTCTATTCATATTGTAAACCAAGATGATTATGTCTAGTCATGTTTTAAGACCATGATGGTCATGTTTAGGAAAATTATAATGCCAACAGTTGATTTTGAAAAGATAAAAAATGAAGTATCTCAGATCATGATGAAACCAACAAAAGGTCGTAGAGCTCATCGAGATGAATCCAACATCGCAAATGACGTGCAAAATATAGTTCGTATGAAGAAGATATGAGCAGTCAAAGTTTTTGGGAACAAGTCCAAAGGAGGTCAAAGTGGTTCCCACAAAGGTGACATGGAATTGTACGAACGTAACACATGGAATTTCTGGTGAAGACACATGGAAGCTGTACAATGATGTGGTGGATCCATACAATGACGTGCCAGATGATGATGTCAGAAGGGGCCAATGTCGACTAGTTGGAAAGTGACACGTAGCATGATGACATCAGCAGATGCCCAATTGTCTAGTGACATGGTAGATGATGATGTCAACATGTCAATATGGTGGTATGATTGATTACGTTAGTGAGGTGACGTGGTAACACGAGAGGATGATGCATGTCACTCAAATTTAGACTTTTTAGCATTGATTTGGACCAATCAATTTTTTCCATGTGGCAGTCCGTACGATGTTATGTCAACTTGCATGAAAGGTATAATTGGGAGTATGGAGGATGACATGGGCTGACATGGCATTAACATAGCAGGTATAGTTGGTAGTGATATCAGTAGGGTGATTGGATTGTACGATGACACATCAACCATTTAGATGAGGACACATGGAAAAACGACAATTGAATGGGCAGTAATGTCAACAGGGTGATTGGGCTATGTGGATGGCACATGCGCTAATAGGGTGAAAACACTTGGCACGTAAGAATGTTGACATTTCAAAGTTTGTAGTTTGTTGAGGATGGGCCAATCCTGTAGTGCCATGTGGCCCAATCATAGGGCACCAAGTGGCCCAATCGGGAAAGGCCATGGGGCCTTCTTCTATTTGTCAAAATTTTATTGGGCCATTTTATGGGGCCCAATCAAGAAAGGCCATGTGGCCTTGTTCTATTAGTCAAAATTTTGTTGGAGGTTCGCACAGGTCGAAATATTGATCTGCCACCGACTAACCTTATGTTTCACTATTGGACCATTCGTTGGTTCTTGATATATATGACAGAGAGGATATATTTAAAGTGAATTCACCATTTGTTTGGGGGAAAGGTTGGTGGAGCCACTGATCTAGGTGGTTCCAGGGACACACAGGACAAAGAGGGCTTATGGAAGCTCAAAAATCAAAGTGACCAGAATGATTTTGAACCAAGAACAGAGCGAAGACCTTGTTGCCCTGATTGCAACGGTGTGAACGGTTCATCAATTCGAGCTCGTATGAGGAAGAACGAGCCAGTCAAAGTTTTGGTCAAAGTTGGACTGTGGGCCAGGTTTAAGTGCCCTACAATTTGACTAACCCCAGGGCATGAAAACCTAGCTCCCGAAAGTGGGCAAAATTGTTGCCTATTTAATTTGTCTCCCTTATGTTAGACAAAATTAAAAAATGGCCTATTATTAATAAAACCAAAAAAATATAAATGAGGTGGTGGGCCACCACCCCCACCACCCCAAAATACATTAAAAAATTTTGATTATTAAAAGGCCGACTAGCTATGACCCCCACTAGCCCAACCACACCCAACCACATCATATAAAGAATCGATGGGCTGTGACCCCCGCCAGTCCAACCAAACCCACCGCACACATTAAACCATATTAAACGGGGTGGGCGGGCCACCTCCGGTGGACCTGGACCACACCCTAACACACTCAACCATATGCCATAACAGTAATGTGAGGCCGGAGGGGATTGAACCCACCTCGCTCACATGGGTTGGCCCCCACTGGGTGACCCCATATGGTGCATACCACCAACCAACCAACCGAACCTCAAATAAATGCACCAACCACAATGCAAAATAACGTGCTCAATTTTTGTAATGGGTTAAACCAAATGCGCCCAAAAAAATAATAACGTGCTCTAAAAACAAAACGTTATGTTCCATTATGGGGATTCAAATTCCACCAACTTAACAATCTCGGCCACCATTGAGCCATGAGCCCGATGTTTGGAATACTCTGCTGAAGAAATTTATATAAACCCTCATTTTGTCAGTGCACCCAAGGATGGAGAAGCCAGGAGCATGCACGAAAATTGAGGCATGAATTTTTAATTAATTTATTGTAGGTGGAACCATGAGCCTAGAGAAGAGGCAAGCAGAACCATGATTAGGTGAAATTCTCAGGAGGGTAAAATTTTTGCAGTGTCCAAATTGGACAAATTTTATGTCTATCCTGCACCTCTCAACGACACAAACCTAATGGTGCAGTCAGTTTCCTGATCTGAGCAGCGAATTTTCAAAGGACTCGGAGGAGGAAATCTTTGAGGAATCTAGGGGAATCTAAAGGATTCCTTAAGCCCTAGATTTTCATTTTCTCAGAATTCAGAAATTTGACAGTCGATTTTACACTATTTGACGCCACAAACCTGATGGTGCATTCATATTTTCCATTTGATTGTTTCATTTTTTCACCACTTTTCAAAGTGGATTGTAGGTGTCAACATTCAACGTGAAAGCAACCATTTCCATGAGATTCGACACTGCAATATTAATGATACGACCAGATTCAGCAGTTTGACATCCTTTTCTTCATATGGGCTCAGGATGTGAGGTATAAACAAATGTTCATGTACTTTTTTTTTGCTATGAGATGCATTGTGCTGCATATATCCCTATTTGTTGTGTGATGTGGGATCTTGTTTTCTTTATTATTTCGTGATTCCTACTTGATGTGACGCAGAATCATTTGTGGGATGTACTTGTTGTCATGATTCGTCATGTTTTGTTTGATATCCGTTTGTTGTTATGTTGATGGGATACTCATGTGTCGCCATGTATGTTGCATTGAGATCCCTTTTATGCCATGTTGGTGGGATGTTCATTATCATCATGCATGAGTTTATGTCATATCGATAGGAGTCCTTTTTGACTGAGATTTCCTGTAGTGGAACATCTCTTGGAGCCACTCCTACATGAGGGCATTTTTCTTGTATGATAGCGACGTCACCACCTATGTACATCATCACCATTGACATCACTTAATGCAACAACCTACACCATCTTGACACTAGGGCCTGGAGACGTAGTCCCTCCTGGATGAACTCCGTTATCAACATCTTGTTGTTTTATGTTGCTGATGATTTTCATGTTCCTTCTTCTTTACAATATGCAGATATGTTCAATTATGCTATTTTAAATGCAATTCTAATCACATCACGAAAGTAAAAGATCTTGGTTAAATCTGGGAGTTGAGGTAACTTGGATCAATCTTGGTATCAAAGTGGTCTTTGAATGAATGTGAATTGCAAGCATGAACAATGGAACGTGTAGTGACAGAGGATGAAAAAGTGATGTACGAGACCATGCTCAAAATTTCCAAAAGAGTGGAAATAATGTATGAAGCTCTGCAAAAAGAGACATAGGAAAAGGAGCAATTGCAACTTCAATTGTGAGCCATAGAAGAGGCCCTGGAAGAATTGAAGCACAAAACCAAAATCTTCAAACAGATAATGTTGAATTGAAGATGCTTCTACATGAAGAGAAAGAGGAAAAATAAAGTTTGCTACAACAGCTGCAAGCTAAGGACAAGGCCTTGGAAAAGCTGCAGTGTGACCCATGTGAGATAAAAAGTAGTTCTCTGAATTCATGTATGTGTCCTGATGATGATTTTGCTGTTTTTGAAAATCATACCACAGAAATTGGCTCCAAATTGTTGAAGAGAATGGGGTATGAAGGAAAATGCTTGGGCGTTAATGGCCAGGCATTTTCAACCCCATCAAAATAGAGGAATTACTCCATCAGGCAGGACTTGGGTATGTCAGAAAGGAAGTTGGGGAATGCGCTGAGACAACTAGTGAACCACCAACAACAGATGATGAGCAACCCTCATCAGTTATTTCCAAATTGACAGAGGAGGTAAAAGATGTTTATTTCCTTTCAGTTTCGTCTTCACATATTATGATTTATGTTGGAGATGTGGAGATACCAATTACAGGGACAAACATGAGGCTCCTTACCAGGATGAGGTACAAGGAGGAAAAATAACTTAGTGTTAATAACCAAGACATAACTCAACCATTATAGGTTGTGCAAAGACCTCAATTTGCAGGCTTGAGATACACCAAGGGAGAATGCTTGAAGGTGTCAGATGCTTCTGAGACATCCTTGAAATCATTGAGGAAAGAGAATGGTGGGAACACATCCCCATCATCCCATGGCAGTGCCCATTGTAGGGAAAGAGCCGAGGCAAGCTCTTATCACCATAATGACAACAGAGGAAACAAGGAAAGGTATAACCAATCTTGACATGCGAATGTTCATTTCAATTATAATCATGTTGTTAATGATGAACGTAAAACATGGCATCACATAACATGTACCTTTTGTGGATTACATAAGCATACATTTTATAAGTGTTGGAAAAGAATGGAAGCACACAAAAGGATGCGGCATGAACGACCCTCTCAACAGCATGTAAAGAAACATGTTAAGAAGATATGGAGGAAGAAGATGTATTGTAATCATTGAGACAGAAGTGGCCATCAAAGAGCCACATGTTGGAAGCTCCATCTAGAGCAGCGCCTTAAAGACAAAGTTTCGGTGCATGAACCAGATGAAATGGTTGTTTGACAAGCAAAAACACCACAAGGAGGCGACCCATTCACCTTGATAAGTGAAAAATGGTTTCTAGATATGTTAGATTTTCATGGTCGTGATTTTGTAAATCATTTGTTGCATTTTAAAATGTAAAAGTGATGATGTGTTTTCCATCACTTGTTAGGCAACAATGATGTCTGGTCTTAATTTGAGTTGCATTTTACACTTTGAAAATGATGTTGTATTCCCATCACTTGTCAAAGAAAAAATAGTGTTTGGCCTTATTTTTGTAAATCATGTGTTGCAGTGATGATGTGTTTTCTATCACTTGTTGAAGCAACAATGATATGTTGGCCTTGTTTTCGTAGCTGGGGTATTGTTTCCATCTTGATGTAAAATTGACCACCAAGTATGTGTTATAAACTCGTGGAAATTATGGAATGCTTGGTTCATTAGTTGGTCATGAAAGACAAGCATGTAATTTGCAAAACAATGTACTAGAGGTTGCAGGTGTCGGCTCATTGCTTAAGGCTCCGAAGAACAAAGGTGAAGGAAATGGAAGTGAGACCTTTTCAGGACACTTGTGATGTAGACAAGGTACAAAGAAGTTGCAGATTATTTTTTCATGCTTTTGGAGGACCAAAATCTCCTTAGTGGGGAGGATTGATCCAGGTGGCTCTAGGGACACACACAGGATAGAGGGCTTATGGAAGCTCAAATATCAAAGTGATCAAAATGATTTTGAACCAAGACCAAAGCATAGATCTCGTCGTCCTGATCACAACGATGTGAACGGTTCGTCAATCCGAGCTCGTATGAGGGAGAACGAGCTAGTCAAAGTTTTGGTCAAAGTTGGACTATGGGCTAGGTTTAAGTGTCCTACAATTTGACTAACCCCAGGGCATGAAACCTAGCTCCCGAAAGTGGGCAAAATTGTTGCCTCTTTAATTTTTCTAATAACCCTTATGTTAGACAAAATTAAAAATTGACATATTATTAATAAAATAAAAAAAATATAAATGAGGTGGCGAGCCACCACCTCGACCACCCCAAACTACATTAAAAAATTTTGATTATTAAAAGGCCAATGGGCCATGACCCCCACCGGCCCAACCGCACCCAAGAACATCATATAAATAATCGATGGGCCGTGACCCCCGCCGGGCAAACCAAACCCACCGCACCCATTAAACCATATTAAACGGGGTGGGTGGGCCACCTCTGGTGGACCTGGCCCACACCCCAACACACTCAAACATATTCCATAACAATAATGTGAGGCCGGTGGGGATCGAAACCACCCGGCCCACGTGGGCTAGCCCCCATCAGGCGGCCCCATATGGTGCATACAATCAACCAACTAAACCTCAAATAAATGTGCCAACCACAACGCAAAATAACGTGCCTAATTTATGTAATAGGTTAAACCAAATGCACCCAAAAAAATAATAACGTGCTCTAAAAACAAAACATTATGTGCCATTACGGGGATTCGAACCCAGATCTCTACCAACTTAACAATCTCTGCCACCGTTGAGCCATGAGCCTGGTGTTTGGAATACTTCGCTGACGAAATTTATATAAACCCTCATTTCGTCAGTGCACCCAAGGATGGAGGAGCTAGGAGGCACATAGAAATCAAGGTGTGAATTTTTAATTAATTTATTGCAGGTGGAACCATGATCCTAGAGAAGAGGCAGGCAAAACCATGATTAGGCGAAATTCTCAGGAGGGTAAAATTTTTGCAGTGTCCAAATTGGACAAATTTTATGTCTATGCTACAGCTCTCAGTGACACGAACCTGATGGCACAATCAGTTTCCTGATCTGAGTAGAAGATTTTTAGAGGACCCAAAGGAGGGAATCTTTGAGGAATCTATGGGGAATCTAAAAGATTCCTTAAGCCCTAGATTTTCATTTTCTCAGAATTAAGAAATTTGATAGTCGATTTTACACTATTCGACGCCACAAATTTGATGGCACATTCAGATTTTCCATTTGATCATTTCATTTTTAGGCCACTTTTCAAAGTGGATTGCAGGAGTCAGCATTCAACATGTGAGCAGCCATTTCCATGAGATTTGACAACGCGAGATTGATGATACGACCAGCTTCAACAGTTTGACATCCTTTTGGCCTCAGGATGTGAGGTATATGTAAATGTCCGTGTACTTTTTTTTTTCTATGAGATGCATTGTGCTGCATAGATCCCTGTTTGCTGTGTGATGTGGGATCTTGTTTTCTTTATTGTTTCATGAATCCTACTTGATGTGACACGGAATCATTTGTGGGATGTACTTGTTGCTATGATTCGTCATGTTTTGTTTGAGATCCCTTTTTTTGTTATGTTGATGGGATACTCATGTGTCGTCATGTATGTTGCATTGAGATCCCTTTTATGCCATGTTGGTGGGATGTTCATTATCATCATGCATGAGTTTATGTCATTCTGATAGGAGTCATTTTTGACTGAGAGTTCATGTAGCAGAACATCTCTTGGAGCCACTCCCATGTGAGGGCATTTTACTTTTATGATAGCGACGTCACCACCTATATACATCATCACTATTGACAACACTTAATGTAGTGACCTACACCATCTTGACACTAAGGCCCGGAGACGTAGTCCCTCCTGGATGAACTTTGCTATCAACATCTTGTTGTTTTATGTTGCTGATGATTGTCACGTTCCTTCTTCTTTACAACATGCATATATGTTCAATTATGCTACTTTAAATGCAATTATAATCACATCACGAAAGTAAACAATCTTGGTTAAATCCAGGAGTTGAGGTAACTCGGATCAAGTTTGGTATCAGAGCAGTCTTTGCATGAATATGAATTGCAAGTGTGAACAATGGAACATGCAGCGACAAAGGATGAAAAAGCGATGTACGAGACCATGCTCAAAATTTCCAAAAGAGTGGAAATAATGTATGAAGCTCTACAAAAAGAGACAGAGGAAAAGGAGTGATTGCAGCTTTAGTTGCGAGCCACGGAAGAGGCCTTGGAAGAACTGAAGCACAACAACCATAATCTTCAAACAAAGAACGATGAATTGAATATGCTTATATATCAAGAGAAAGAGGAAAAACAAAGTTTGCTACAACAGTTGAAAGCTAAGGACGAGGCCTTGGAAACGCTGCAGTGTGACCCATGCAAGACAAAAAGTAGTTCTCTGAATTCATGTATGTGTCCTGATGATGATTTCACTGTTTTTGAAAATCATACCACAGGAATTGGTTCCAAACTATTGAAGAGAATGGGGTATGAAGGAAAAGGATTGGGCGTTAATGGCCAAGGCGTTGTCAACCCCATCAAAATAGAGGAATTACCCCATCAGGCAAGACTTGGGTATGTCAGAAAGGAAGTTGGGGAATGCGCTGAGACAACTAGTGAACCACCAACAACAGATGATGAGCAGCCCTCATCAATTCTTTCCAAATCAATAGAGGAGGTAAAAGATGCTGATTTCCTTTTAGTTTTGTCTTCACATAGTATGATTTCTGTTGGAGATGTGGAGATGCAAATTACAAGGAACACATGAGGCTCCTTACCAGGATGAGGTACAAGGAGGAAAAAGAACTTAGTGTTAATAACCAAGACATAACTCAACCATTGGAGGTTGTGGAGAGACCTCAATTTGCAGGCTTGAGATACACCAAGGGAGAATGCTCGAAGGTGTGAGATGCTTTAGATACATCGTTGAAATCATCGAGGAAAGAGAATGACGGGAACACATCCCCATCATCCCATGTCAGTGCCCTTTGCATGGAAAGAGCTAAGGCAAGCTCTTATCACCATAATGACACCAAAGGCTACAAGGAAAGGTATAACTAGTCTCGATATTCAAATTTTCATTTCAATTATAATCATGTTGCTAATGATGAACGTAAAACATGGCATCGAAAAACATGTAGCTTTTGTGGATTACATAACCATACATTTTCTAAGTGTTGGAAAAGAATGGCAGCACAAAAAAGGATGAGGCATGAATGGCCCTCTCAACAACATGTAACGAAACATGTTAAGAAGATCTAGAGGAAGAAGATGTATTGCAGTGATTGAGACGGAAGTGGTTATCAAAGAGCCACATGTTGGAAGCTCCATCCAGAGCAACGCCTTAAAGACAAAGTGTCGGTGCATGAACTAGATGAAACGGTTGTTCGACAAGCAAAACCACCACAAGGAGGTGACCCATTCACCTTGATAAGTGAAAAATGGTTTCTAGATATGTTAGATTTTCATGGTCGTGCTTTTGTAAATCGTTTGTTGCATTTTAAAATGTAAAAGTGATGATGTGATTTCCATCACTTGTTAAGCAACAATGATGTATGGTCTTATTTTGAGTTGCATTTTACACTCTGAAAGTGATGTTGTATTCCCTTCACTTTTCAAAGAAAAAATAGTGCTTGGCCTAATTTTTGTAAATCATGTGTTGCAGTGATGACGCATTTTCCATCACTTGTTGAAGCAACAATGATATGTTGGCCTTGTTTTCATAGCTAGGGTATTGTTTTCATATTGATGTAAACTTGACCACCGAGTATGTGTTATAAAATCGTGGAAAGTATGGGCTGCTTTAGTCATTAGTTGGTCATGAAAGACAAGCATGTAATTTGCAAAACAATGTACAAGAGGTTGCAGGCGTCAGTTCATCGCTTAAGGCTCCGAAGAACAAAGGTGAAAGAGATGGAAGCAAGACCTTTTCAGGACACTTGTGATGCAGAAAAGGTATAGAGAAGTTGCAGATTATTTTTTCATGCTTTTAGAGGACCAAAATATCCTTAGTGGGGAGGATTGATCCAGGTGGCTCCAGGGATACACACAGGACAAAGAGGGCTTATGGAAGCTCAAAAATCAAAGTGATCAAGATGCTTTCGAACCAAGAGCAAAGTGTAGATCTCATCGTCCTGATTGCAACGATGTGAACGGTTCGTCAATCCGAGCTCATATGAGGGAGAATGAGCCAGCCAAAGTTTTGGTTAAAGTTGGGACTGTGGGCCAGGTTTAAGTGTCCTACAATTTGACCTACCCCGGGGTATGAAACCTAGCTCCCGAAAGCGAGTGAAATTTTTGCCTCTTTAATTTGTCTAATAGCCCTTATGTTAGACAAAATTAAAAAATGGCCTATTATTAATAAAATAAAAAAATATAAATGAGGTGGCGGGCCACTACCCCCACCACCCCAAACTACATTAAAAAATTTTGATTATTAAAAGGTTGACGGGCCATGACCCCTGCTGTCCCAACCACACCCAACCACATCATATAAAGAACCGACAGGCCGTGACCCCTGTCGGTCTAACCAAACCCACCGCACACATTAAACCATATTAAACGGGGTAGGCGGGCCACCTCTGGTGGACCTGACCCACACCCCAACACACTCAACCATATTCCATAATAGTAATGTGAGGCCGGTGAGAATCGAACCCGCCCGGCCCACATGGGATGGCCCCCATAGGGCGGCCCCATATGGTGCATACAACCAACCAACCAAACCTCAAATAAATGCGCCAACCACAACGTAGAATAGCATGCCCAATTTATGTAACGGATTAAACCAAATGCACCCAAAAAAATAAAAATGTGCTCTAAAAACAAAACGTTATGCGCCATTACGGGGATTCGAACCCAGATCTCTACCAACTTAACAATCTCCGCCACTATTGAGCCATGAGCTTGGTGTTTGGAATACTCAACCGAAGAAATTTATATAAACCCTCATTTCGTTAGTGCACCCAAGGATGGAGGAGCCAGGAGCGCGCATGGAAATTGAGGCACAAATTTTTAATTAATTTATTGCAGGTGGAACCATGAGCCTAGAGAAGAGGTAGGCAAAACCATGATTGGGCGAAATTCTCAAGAGGGTAAAATTTTTGCAGTGTCCAAATTGGACAAATTTTGTGTCTATCCTACACCTCTCAACAACACGAACCTGATGGCGCTGTCAATTTCCTGATCTGAGAAGTAGATTTTCAGAGGACCCAGAGGAGGGAATCTTTGAGGAATCTAGGGGGAATCTAAAAGATTCCTTAAGCCTTGAATTTTCATTTTCTCAGAATTCAGAAGTTTGACATTCAATTTTACACTATTCGACGCCACAAATCTGTTGGTGCATTTAGATTTTCCATTTGATCATTTCATTTTTTGGCCACTTTTCAAAGTGGATTGCAGGTGTCAGCATTCAACGTGTGAGCAACCATTTCCATGAGATTCGATGATGTCGCGAGATTGATGATACTGCCAGCTTCAACAGTTTGACATCCTTTTCTTCAGATGGCCTCAGGATGTGAGGTATATGAAAATGTTCATGTACTTTTTTTTTGCTATGAGATGCATTGTGCTGCATAGATCCCTGTTTTCTGTGTGATGTGGGATCTTGTTTTCTTTATTTTTTCATGATTCCTGCTTCATGTGATGCAGAATCAATTGTGGGATGCACTTGTTGTCATGATTCATCATGTTTTGTTTGAGATCCATTTGTTGTTATGTTGATGGGATACTCATGTGTCGCCATGTATGTTGCATTGAGATCCATTTTATGCCATGTTTGTAGGATGTCCATTATCATCACACATGAGTTTATGTCATACTGATAGGAGTCCTTTTTGACTGAGAGTTCCTGTAGCAGAACATCTCTTGGAGACACTCCTGCATGAGGGAATTTTCCTAGTATTATAGCGACGTCACCACCTATGTACATCATCACTATTGACAACACTTAATGCAGCAGCCTACACCATCTTGACACTGGGGCCTGGAGACGTAGTACCTCCTAGACGAACTTTGTTATCAACGTCTTGTTGTTTTATGTTGCTGATGATTGTCATGTTCCTTCTTCTTTACAACATGTAGATATGTTCAATTATGCTATTTTAAATGCAATTCTAATCACATCATGAAAGTAAAAGATCTTGGTTAAATCCGGGAGTTGGAGGAAGGTTTCTTCCATAGTTGTCTTGATTCTTCTCCTTGCCTTTGCTGAAACTGGGAGCATCAACATTTTTTTAAGGCTTCCTCACATCCTTGTTGTTTGAAGCATTAGGGTTTGTATCATTCTTGCTTAAGGATTCACCTGCATATCCAAGACCTGATTTATCAAGTGGAGACCTTTTGATGACTTAAGATCTCATCTAGGGTTTGAGAGCTTTTTAAGTTCTTATTTAGCAAGTCAACTTCCTTTTTAAGAAAGACAATTTCTCTTTTCAACTTTTCACAATCTTCATATTTCATAACTAGTTTCTTCTTCATTTCTTCCATCATCTTGGTTGCTTTACATGATTGGGCCTTAAGAGAAGTGATTTCTAATTTTAACTTGGTGATGTCGTCATCTTTTTCTTCTAGTTGAGATCTAAGGGAGGAGACCTCTCCCTTGTATTGACTAGTCTCTGCTTCAAGTTTGTTCAAGATTTTGTGCCTTTGTTCAAGGTGGCTTGACAAGGTATCTCCCTGTTTATTTGCCTTATCCAATTGATTTGTCATGGATATGACTTCTTCATGATGCTTTCTCTTGTTTTGATGAAATTCTGCGTTAATCTTGGTGAAATCCTCATCTCTTTCTTGTACTTGAATCTTGGCAAGGTCAACTTCCTTCCTTGTCTTTTCCTAGTCACCAACTTGCACTTTCTTCTTAATTTCCTCATTTTTCTTTTTCAAATTGTTAATATCTTCCATGGCAGGTATAATTTTAGTGAGGATATCTTCTTCAAAATATTTTTCATTCTCTTCATATTCTAGGTCTTCTTTAGCCTTGATGTCATGATCACTTTTATCTTCAGCTTCCTTGATGGGCTCTGGATTTCCTTCTTGTTTTCCATCATTTTCTTGACTAGAGGTCATTGCCAATGCTCCTTTTGGGTGAAGATCATGAAGTTTATCCCATATGCCTTTTGTTGATGAACATTTTTCAAAATTAGCCTTCATAGAATCAGGTTGCCCATTCAAGATTGCTTTCATTACTCTTGTATTATGTTCCTTGGATTTTCCATCCATCATGCTATGAGCAATCACCGATGTCCAGACTTCAATATCTCGAGTTTTTAAGAAATTGCTCATTATTTCCTCCCATATATCAAAGTTTCCATTGAACAATGGAGCCTTCATAAATTGATTGACTTCAATTTCGGTGGTTGAGGGAGACACATCTTTAGGAGGATTGAAGTCTTTCTTCCTTGGATTCACCATTTATGTTATAATGATCAACCTTCAAGTTGTTAGGCTTTGAGTGAAGGTACTGGCTCTAATACCAATTGTTGGAAATACTGAGAGGGGGGTGAATCAATATTTCTTTTTAATTGTTACTTTTACCAGTTAGATAACTTGTATTTAGAACACAAAATGAACAATAAGAATAAATGTTTTTAGTAATTTCTTCTTTACAGTAAATCAAGTACAATATATGTAGGGCTCCAACCCTAGATGAAGACACCAATCTTCAATTCCCCAGGCTACAACCTGTACTTTTCCAAGCACCGACTTGGACTTCCCAAGGTTCCAACCTTGTCACTTTGAGGCACCAAACTTATCTCTGGTACAGTCACCAACCTAGTCTTTTGAGGACTCCTATCCTCTAGGGATCTAACCCTATATTCTAAGGCACCAACCTTGTCTCTTTGAGGCTCCAACCTCTTGGGCTCCAACCCTTAGCGTTACTTCATCAAGATATGTTTGGTTATACTTCACGACTCCCAATGTCTTCTTCAACAAGCCCTATCAATCTTCATCTACGCCTTCACTTAGTCTCCACGTCACATCATCAATGGAAACCTTGTTCTTCACATGAAGGTGTCACCACTGCTCTTCATGTTACCCAAACAAAACTTCTTCAAGGTCACCTCTTGATGGCTTCAATGCATCATGGTCTTCAATGATATCCAAAAATCTTCAATATGCTGCTTCACAAAGTTCTCAAACTCTACCCTATTCTGTTCTTAAGAGAAGATTTCAACATGCTTTGTTTGTCCAATCCCAATAAATCAACACTTCGACAACGACAACTATGACAACTTCGACCATGATAGCTTCAACTACGTCAACTACGACAGCTTCAACCACGACAATTACAACAGCTTTGAGCACGAAAACTGCGACAACTTTGAGCATGACAACTATGGCAGCTTCAACCATAGAAACTATGGAAGCTTCAACCACGACAACTATGACAATTTCAACCAAGAAAACTACAACTGTTTCAACCAAGACTTTATGCCCAAACAAAATTATCCTTTTTTTTGGTCCTAAATAATAGTCTCCTTGTTCTCCTTGGCCTTCTGCCTTCTTTTGTATTTCATATCTCTGAATTCTTACCCGAATTGATGATTAGAATGAAGTGTTTAGATGTCTATTTATATATATTTCATTTATAACTGAAGGGACACATCTATTTGAAGTGAGGCCGACTTGTATGAGTGAGTGTAGGTCGGCTCACTGCTAGGAATAATTTTTTTTTAACTTAAAAATTCAATATCTCACAAACTATTGGGAGTTTCGGGTCAAATAAAGGTTCCTTAGAAAGAGGGAAAATTCCTCTTTAATATGGTCTAGGATCCATTTTTAAAGGATGCCTCCAAGGTGTCAAAAATAATTTTTCTTTGTGACTATCCTTGAATTTTATGCATAAAAAGTTTGGGACAGCATGAGGAATGTTTGGGACAGTGTGGCTTCTTCATTGTTATCAATGTCATTAGAGGATCATAGAGTCATTATATAGGAGTGCAACATCCATGTAGCATGACGCATGAATAATGTCATCATATACTAGTGTAGTCATAGTGCAACATCATTAGGAGAACTCCAAAATAATCTTCCAACCATCAAATGATCTCCAACCTGTTATCAAGACCTCATCAAGTGCCATCACCAATTGTGGTCATTCATCAATAATATGACATCATCAAATGTAGCCCTCCATATGTCATCAAGGGCTTCTAAATACTTGGCACTTGGCACTTCTTAAGACTTATTCATTAGTGACTTGACATATTAATTGATGACATTCTTTTCAAACAAGAGTTACAACATCATCATATGGAACCAGGCATCTATTGTCTTCAACCTTATCATCTCATCCTAAGGTTTCATGATATTCATTAGGCATATTAAGAATATTTTCCATCTCAACCAATGCTATATTGACATCAATGACAACATTGATTAACATAGTCAACATAGGCAGTTATATGTATTAATTATGGGGCCATGATTATAATAAATATTTGCATATTATATGCCACAAAAAACTACGCAACAATCACATGCATGGTTAGAGTGCCGATGGTGTGGGACCAACCCACTGAAATTTATTAAAAAATATATTTTGTATACCCTCCTGTCATATCATTCCAAAATCACGCCAATGGTGGATCAAACCCCCAACTTGGGGCTATATAACCAACACACCCAACCATTACACCACAAAAAATTTTGTTGAATGGTTTGCAAAGTCAAGCCTTTTTATATTTGCAGTAGAGACTGGTTTTGTATTTTTGAATCCATACGAAGGTCTTTTTAAGCACTTCAAGAGCCTATCCAGGGGTTTTGAGGCATTCCAGATGCAATGGAAGCATCAATTTCTTGATTGGATCAGTTTATTTTTTAGTATATTCAAAATTTTATTTTGAGAAAGATTATGCCGAAACTTCTTTTGGGAAGTAGTCAAATTTATGCTTTTATCTCGGAATGAGTACGAGGACCTATTATCACTTTCACTGAGAGAGTCATTTTTGTTTTGGCACCATATTTTATTTGTAAAAAGGAGTCATATTGTGAGCAAGAGTTATCTGAAGGAGAACGTTTCTTGAAGGGAAACAAGTGCCACTCCAGCATCAGATTTACTCTATGAGACAAACAATTTTATGTACTCATTTTGCAACCGAGATCAATAAAGAAGCCTAGCCATTGGAGCAGGGCCCGAAGACGTAGCCCAAGAGGGGTGGAATTTGTTATCACATGGTTGTGTCTTTTCATTTTTGTCATTTTGAGTTTCAAATGTTTTTGTTTCATCTTTAAGTTATTTTGAAACTTAACCATGCACATTTGAAGACACAAATTTTATACTTGCAAAATATATAGCGACCACTCCGATCCATTTTTAGATCAAATCCCCAGATCCAAAAACTCCACCTGTCATGCCAAGAATAAAAACATCATCTTGACATTATGGCTAATGTGTTGTCCTTGATGGCAACCTGCTTGGTATTAATGTACTTGATTTCAACTTGATGATAATATGATGATTATGGAACTAATGCAGACATTATGGATATTGGTACAAATTTTAAAGAGGATATGGATAGATAAATGGTAGCACAATTATATATGGACAACAAAAGTGAAGTTTGAGTAAGTATACATGGTTCCTGTGAAGAAGGATCACATACATACGCAGGTCCTATGAGCAAAAATTGCATACATATCTAAAACATGGAAATCTAGATACTATGGGCCATTACCATGGTATTTTCCCATAGTAATTTTTGCGACAATGTTTATTCGATTCCGTCAACAAATACTAACAACATTACCAAAGGATTTACCTAAGGTATTGATTAAGGCAAAAACTATATAAGGAGATGGAGATCAAGGTGTTGAGCGTGCAAGTGAATAGTCATTCATGTGTGATCTGATCTGAAATAGGTGTGCACTAGGGAGTAAGGAGATGACTCAGATCTAAAAGATCTAAAAGTAAATTAATCACTAATGGTTAAACTTGAATGATTTGTTTGTCTTTGAATATCAAATGATGCAAGATCTATTTGAATATGTTTAAAGCGATCTGTGATTTAACGGTGAAATGTGCAGAAAGTATGATTGTGATTTGCAACGTGTTAGTGTCGGTCTTGAGCCCTCCATCGGTGATCAAAAGCTCTTTGCATATGCATAGGTAGGTGTCTCATCAGTATCAGTTTTGCATCCCATTAGGCATGCCATAACACTGATGGAGGAGCTGGTATTTGTTCCCTTCTTGGCTTTGCTGGATCAGGTCATATCATTTGAATGAGCTTGTGTTACACTTGTTTTATTTTTGTCTTGAAATCCCAAGTCTAGGTCTAGGGTTTTGGTCAAAATCACTGCAAGGTCATGAGTCAAAGGTCTAATAGTCCCCAGCAAGCCAGAAGGAGGTATGTAAATATGTTCCATTGATATTTTTCATCAGCTACAGCTCATTTATACCTTGGATTTAAAAACTCTATTTTTAAACCCAAGGTCATGTGAAATTTGCAAAAATAAGGAAAATTTTCAAAATTCTTCAGAATGCTGGCAATAACCCTGGTTTCCTCGCCACAATCCATCAGATAGTCAACCTGCAAAAAGAACGAACTTAAAGCACTCAAAAGATCAAGTTCAGGCAAAGTGAACTTAAAACAGTGTTAAAGTGAATGTCAAAGCAAAAAACATTAGAAAGTGGGTTTGGTGATTTAATTTTTCGAATTTGGGCCTACAAAGACTAAATTCCCTCTAAACATGTCTCATTATGCATTTGAGAGTTTGCAAAGACAAGAGAGAGCTCAGAGAGGCGATTTGCAGTAGTTAGAGTCTTTTTCAAGGGGCGCGACCACTCAAACCAGGTGCGCGACCAGTTGGGCGGGGCACGACCACTCAGAGCCATCTCTGTAGTGTGTTTTTCCAAGGGGCGTGACCACTCAGAACAGGGGTGCGACCACTCGGCCTGAGTTTGCCAGAAACCCTCCAAATTGATCAAATCGCCCTCCTAAGTTGCTAAATTGATCGAGGTAGGCTCTAAATTCATGAATGATGCCAAGGGATGATTAAATAATGATGTGTCTAATGGTTTTATTATTTAAGATTTGCAAGAGAATGGGTAAATTTGGTTGTTGTTAATGTAGGCATTATGCTAGGGTTTGTGTGTTTTTTCAAGGTTTTAAGTCCCTCTTTATTCCCTCCTTATTTCCTATGAAATTCAATTCACAAATGTTGTAATATATCTATCATATATCTATCTATTATTTCATTTGCACTAAATACTAAATTCCCATCTCAAATTCTTAAAACCCTCTCCCTCCCCAAAACCCTTTACAAAACCCAAATGCACTTTCATGCATTCTTCCCAAACCATAATACCCCCCCACAGCAAGCAAACTAAATGAACAACAGCAAGGAAAACAAAAAGAATAACAAAAATATAAAAATGTTATGTAAAAAGAAAAAAGAGCCAAACATGCCAAAATGACCAAATATGAACAAAAGAGATATTGCTGTGTATAGTCATTGAAAAAAAGAAGGCATGCTGCTGTTGTATATCCATAGAAAAAACAAAAAAGATGCAGCTGTGTATATTTATAAAATGGACATATTGCTGTAGTTATGGTCTGCAAAAGAATATTGCTGTGTCTCCCCAAAACCAAACCCTGTTTTCCCTTTTCCCTTCTATCCCCTAATATCCTTGCTTCAATACAACTCTTTTCCTTTTGAAGTTGTCAATGAAATCCCTTTTCTCCTTTTGACAAAAATGTAAATAAAGCCTTCCTTCCCCTATGACCAAATGTACATGAATCCCTTTGAAACAATAGAGTTTGCCTCATGATGTACATTAAAGGACAAAAACTGAAATGAACAATGCTGTCCCATACCCCTGTTGAAATGTATGTCCTTTCCCTTGGTTACTATCATACATGTTTTCCCTTATGATAAAATCATAATAAAGTATTTCGTTGCAAATGATTTCCTAAAAGATGAGATGATATGTTTAACATTTTGTGAATTATCCCTAAAAATCCCTGTTTTTATATATTTTCCCATTCCTTATTAAAAATCCCTCCC
>APFE031698771.1:109972-128777 GCA_000404065.3 Pinus taeda | reverse complement strand
CGAGGTGAAATGGTTTGATGTAGCTTTGAGGTTTGTCTATCTCAGCCTAGGTGAAATCTCAAGTGCTAACACAACGAAGATTTGATTCAGTAGTTCAAAATATGAACTCTAGTTTTCCTGAGAAAGGCCACGTACAAACACGGATCTGGTCCAACATAGTCACGTATATATTTTATGATATTTTTCAATGTGTGTGTGTGTGTATGTGTATATATATGATATATTATATATAATATATATATATCTACGCAGGTGTTATGCATGGTAGTCGCATACATACGCTGATCTATTTTATTGAAGTCACGTATATGTTCTAGTGTTTGAATTGTTTCTTGACAGTTGGCGATGTTTGTTTTACTTGATGTCTTGATCATGATGATTCCTCTCTGACACCATTGCTTGGGTTGATTGAGTTGTGTATTGATATATTGATCAATTATGATGATTGGCTATGGTTCAATAATCTATGATTAGTTCAATACTTGATTCAGTGAGTGGTTCAACATTACAATGATTCAATTAGCCAAATGATTCAATTTTAAATAATTAGAGATCTGTACACGAGTTTTATACAAAGGAAGTGCATATATACACTGGTTCTATTAAGAACAATTGTGTATATATTATGAAGTTCATTTGTTCTGGTTGGCTTTTGTATTTAGTAACTTTATGCTTTAGAGATTCAGTTGGCTTACAATGCCTCAGTGATTCAAATTCAGTATTTCAGTTTGACATATTGGTTTGGGATTATGGTTGGTGTGGGTCTAGTGTGAAAATTTGATGAAAGGTGGCCTATAGATTATTTGATGATTTCTTGAGAGTTGGATCCAGTGTAGAGCATTCTGAAACATGGTGATGATGGTGGTGGTTAACGTCCACTGAGATCAAATTGGTCTATCGGACCTATAATTTTCTTAGTTTTTAATTGCCTGGCTCCTCATATTTCTTAGCACGATTGGTGTTGCAACTTTCTTTTTTTCTCTACAGTCTTCCAACTTCCTTTATCTTGCATCTCCTTCATCTCTTCTGGTTCTTGCGACATTAATGTCTTAGCTTCGCGATCTATTGTGTTCGTCCTTTTGAAGATAGTCAGAGAAGGAGTTTGGTCTAGGAGATTTGCTTTGCTGTTAAATGAAGATTTTTGTTGGGCAAGGCTTTCCCCCTGATTGTCTTGAGAGTTGTTTCTTTCTTGCCTGATTTCTTGTGATTCAAAGTTTTCTCAAGATTATTCTTCTTTGATGACAATGTAGTGTTCTTTTTGTGCTCCTTCCCACCATGTAGATCCGTGTTGATTTTTTCTAGCATAATTTTTCTGGGAGGCTTTTGGGCAATTTTTGGCTAGATGGCTTGTCTAAAATCGAGAACGACATCTGAAGAGGACACTTTCATAATCGAGTTTCTGGTTCGACACATAGTCTTTACTTGTTAGGTGTATTTTAGATGGGAATCTGACGCTGAAGTCCATTTCCACACAGATGCGGGCATAGGTGGTTCTGACATATTCCTCTATTTCTGGGCACCTGCAGTAAAATTTCCCAATTGCATTTCCAATGGCTTTGAGCGAGAAGGAATTCCAGAGATGCAAGGGTAGGTTTGGCAATCTCAACTAAACTGGAGCTGAGGTTATGAATATTGTTGAGGGATCGAATGATGGGTTCCATGGCTTCATGAATAGGCTTGAGTTTTCCCAAAAACAAGGGCCAAAATCTAGAATACATTGTCTGCTTTCAGGGTTTTCAAAATCTACTATAAAAAAGCTCCTAGCACAGGGGTAGATATTAATTGCATCAGAAATGATAGGCTTCCACACCTTCGAGATCCAACTGTGGAGAGCTGTCAGTCGCAGCCGAAAACCATTGAATTGGGAGATTAGGGAACTTTCAGAAAACTTCAAAGCCTCATCGAGTGAGGCCTGGTCCACCTACACAGTGAGAGCTGGGGCTTCACTGACGATATGGGCAGGAGCTTGCCTCCCATAGGAGGACAGATCTAAGCCAACAACTATTTTCGCGAAGCTGAGAGCCATCTGGAGAATGCTCTCTGGCTGAGTATAAAAATGTTTTTGAAGAATTTTACAAAGGGGAGCCACACAAGTCATTTAGATCTATAAATCTGGAATATGCAATCCATTGGCCGAAGGTCCCGCTAGAAGGCCACCAAAGAAACCCTCTGGCCACAGAACAAAAGGGTCGCAGATTACACAAGTTGGTCGCAGAAGAAACCCTAAATCACCACAGTAATAAGCTGGCCGCAGAAGAAACAACTTGGTACACAAGGTTATGAGGGTTGCATCCTTCAGTGAGGGGTAGGAGCTCCCTTTCGGTAGGAGCTGGTAAATGAGATCGGGGGATTGTAGCTCCCTTCTAGTAGGTGTTAGGGAACAAGTGGAGATTGTAGCCTCCTACAGGTGGGTGCCTAAGTGCTAGTAAGAGTCTGCACCAATACAAAATGTAATGGAGATTTTATTTATATAATAAGAAAGAAGACAAAGATAGGGGCAATGATGGTTTTCTCTCACATTGGGTTTCCACCTAAATCCTGGTGTTCTATGTGTGTTCCTTATGTGTTGTGATTTATTTGTTCTTTACTACATACTAGTGTTAGAAGTAATGCTTCCATGTAATGTGTAATTTGTCATTGTGAGTCCCTAGGTGTCAATCTATAAGTACACAGTTTCCTATGTGTGAGTTGCACTATGCGTGAGTTGTAATAGCTATCTAGATGTGTCGTTGTCAATGATCTAGTACTATAAATATGCAATTCGTGAGATCAATAAAAAATAATGAGAGTGATTTGTATTGTGTTGTACAATCTTTCTAGTTCTCATTCATATTTCTAACATGGTATCAAAACTAGATCTGACTTGATTCCCTCACTGGGAAAACCAGGAAGATGAGAGATCCTTGAATATTATTTCTCTGTAAATAAAATAAGGTAGGAGATTGTGTTGTGTGAGTAAATTATATTATTTTTATTTGTATATCTATTCGCCGTAGGCTTGAGTGAGATTGGTAGTGTGGTAGTGCTGGATTTTTATAGATCTATATGTTGAATGCTTGTTGAAGTATTGAGCTGATCTGTAAGTTTTCAAAGAAAAATATTATGTTAAATATTCCATATGTCGCTGCAAACAATTCAATATCTAAAGGGATTTGTTGTTGTGCTTCTTCTACTGCAATGTGATTTTGTTCGCCGCTCAATGATCTTTATGGTTAAGTAAGGTTTTTCCTTCTTTGTATGCAAGCACCGAAATCAGGAATCTGGATATGCACAAAATTTTCTTTAGCGATCAGCCAAAGTGTAATAATATTTCTTTTTAAATATTTTGAAATTTCTACAATGGTTTTGCGGTTGTGAACAGGGATCTTTCTACCTGTATTCAGAGGCATTTTTTTTTTCTGTTGTTAAAACACATCGTGGATTATGTGCCCAGTTCCGTGGATCTCTCTACCCAGGTATTATCCATGCCAGTTTAAATACTGGGGTTTGTCAATGTTTTTTTAAATTGATCTAACAACCATGTAATATCGAGGTTAGTGGTTTGGGAACATTGTTTGTGTGCATGGGGCCATATCGGCACAGGGATATCAGACATCAGTGTCATATACCAGAGCATATTTTATCATCGTTACCCCTCTGTTTATCCCCATCAAGGTCTCAACATTGGAAGAAAGAGTTCTCTTGGCTATCTTGATTTCGGATACATACTTTCCCATTCTCATGCCTCATGGATGGCTGCATGAATTGGTCACTTTTATTACTTTGATTTGTGAAAACTTTTTTTACAAGGTTCTTTTAATATTGGTGTAGTTGATTGTATATTATAAGGAATTTGGTAAAGAGCAGGAGTTTTTGGGTTTGCATATTGTGATTTATAGTTAAAAAATAACAATAACAATAATAGTTATGAAATTGTGTTGATGTTTGTGTTGTGGGTTGTAAAATTATTTCTGTGTAAAAAGAAGAAAAAAATGAAGAACCACAAAGAACATGCCAACTATTGCATAGACTAATGTGACTCGTTGTGCCCTGAGAGCATTAGTCACAGGTAGTTCTTAATAAGGTCAATCTGGTGTGACTCGTCATGCTACGGAAGCGTCAGTACATGTTATTTTATAAGGTCAAGTTGTAGAATTGTCTGCTGAAGACATTTTGTATCTAGAATGCTATCTTAGATAACTAATGAAGGTTACGGAGGGTCATGGATTCACAGATGGCGGCAGTTCCATAGGATAGTTCAGTATCAAGACTGACCCATTGTGCTCTGGGAGGTTGAGAAGCGTCAATTTTGAAAAGCTCATCAACAATGGTTAGAGGCACTTACATTTTAAATGGAGGTCAAATGACAACTTGAAGATATGGTGGTGAAAGAGCAGTGTTTGCGAGATTCCACAGTGGATGTAGGTGTTGATGAGACCATATGAGACAAATCTAACAAAGATTTATTTATTTTTGTAATGTTGGTTTTTTATATTTTCTACATGTAAGCATTAAGAGAGGGTGTTGGAAGTAATGCTTCCATGTAATGTGTGAGTTGTCATTGTGAGTCCCTAGGTGTCAATATAGAAGTACACAATTTCCTATGTGTGAGTTTTAATAGCTATCTATGTTGTTGTCAGTGATCTAGATACTATAAATATGTAACTCGTGAGATCAATAAAAAATAATGAGAGTGATTTGTGTTGTGTTGTACAATCGTTCTGGTTCTCTTTCATATTTCTAACAACTAGATGGTTAATGAATTAATAATGCATTGGTTATGTCACTGATGGAATTTATGTCAAATTAAGTTATCTAGATATACGTGTTTTGTATTCACTAGAGTCACATACATACGCGAGTTGCATGAAGAACAATAATGTACATAATTTTGAAACATCACATGTCTTAGGGTTACAAAAATACCATCACTACTTTGATAATTGTAATGATTTTTATGGTATTAACATATAAACACCATGAATGCTCTAAAAACTGTGATGCCAAGAAGAAAAAAAATGAAGAACCACAAAGAACATGCCAAATATTGCATAGACTAATGTGACTCGTTGTGCCCCGAGAGCATTAGTCACAGGTAGTTCTTAATAAGGTCAAGCTGGTGTGACTCGTCATGCTCCGGAAGCGTGAGTACATGTTATTTTATAAGGTCAAGTTGTAGAATTGTCTGCTGAAGATATTTTGTATCTAGAATGCTATCCTAGATAACTAATGAAGGTTACGGAGGGTCGTGGATTCACAGATGGTGGCAGTTCCATAGGATGGTTCAGTATCGAGACTGACCCATTGTACTCTGGGAGGTTGAGAAGCGTCAATTTTGAAAAGCTCATCAACAATGGTCAGAGGCACTTACATTTTAAATGGAGGTCAAATGACAGCTTGAAGATATGGTGGTGAAAGAGCAGTGTTTGCGAGATTCCACAGTGGATGTAGGTGTTGATGATACCATATGAGACAAATATGAAAAAAATTTATTTATTTTTGTAATGTTGTTTTTTTATATTTTCTACATGTAAGCATTAAGGGAGGGTGTTGGAAGTAATGCTTCCATGTAATGTGTGAGTTGTCATTGTGAGTCCCTAGGTGTCAATCTAGAAGTACACAATTTCCTATGTGTGAGTTTTAATAGCTATCTAGATGTGTTGTTGTCAGTGATCTAGATACTATAAATATGTAACTCATGAGATCAATAAAAAATAATGAGAGTGATTTGTGTTGTGTTGTACAATCATTCTGGTTCTCTTTCATATTTCTAACAACTAGATGGTTAATGAATTAATAATGCACTGGTTATGTCACTGATGGAATTTATGTCAAATTAAGTTATCTAGATATATGTGTTTTGCATTCACTAGAGTCACATACATACGCGAGTTTCATGAAGAACAATAGTGTACATAATTTTGAAACATCACATGTCTTAGGGTTACAAAAATACCATCACTACTAAGATAATTGTAATGATTTTTATGGTATTAACATATAAACACCATGAATGCTCTAAAAACTGTGATGCCAAGGGTTGCAACATATAAAGAAGAGGAATAAGAATTCATAAATATATGAGACCATACATACTACTTGTGTTGCATATACATACATTTTCAATCATAAATTGCTTTAAGATATAACCAAGATGTCAAACAATTATGATTGCAATGTCAATGATGCCATAACTATAACTAAACTGCGATGAACAAGCAAAGATGCCATACATAACTGTGATCCTACAATTGTAATACTATAAATCCATTCATAATTATGATGTCATATATACTGTGAAACTGAGACGCCAAAGAGTGTGAAGGAACCATCCGTACTTTTATACAGATCATAAATGTAACTTTAAGAACCCATACATATGATAACAATTATATTGCAAAGATGCCTTGATATAATTATGTGATACTTCCAAGATAACTGTGCATAGAATCAATGCTCAGTATAACATATAATATTAAGGAACGTAACCATATCCATATCCATGACCCACCATACCATTGTGAATATGTATATAATATAGATGCCATGCAAACTTGAAGATTTGTGCATGACTAAGAGGAATCAAACCATAATACTACAAAACCATATCATATGATGATAATAGCCATACACAGTGTTGAATTTTCTAAGTTTACTTAGTTTAGAAACCCTTCATGCACTTTTTCTGATTTATTCCTACCTACTTGTTAATTTTCTTTAACAAGTTATTTACAAAGTAAATACTAAAAATAAACACCAGTGCATGCTAAACATATTACAGATCAGCAACTAAAAGAAACAAGAACAAACACACCACATGACACCCTTATTTTTGGACCAATGTCCTCGAAAAACCCAACGCGGGAAAACCGGTGCAGCTATCTGAGGATTTCCTTATTAAGCAATATTAGAGTACAATCTATGTCTCAAAACTGGCCTACCCAATAGAGAATTTCCTTAGCAGCTATACCTCACAGTTTGAGAGAATTCTCTTGGCTGAAAACCCGAAAAATCCTTCCAGTAGCTCCTCAGCACAAAACTGCTCTGCAACCCCAGTGTTTGCCCAATATGGACTGCGTTAGCCCCTCTCTGTCTCACGCTGGCCCTACGTCAACCTTTCTTGGCTTTCATCAGACCTAGGAGGCCATGGATCAGCTTCCTCGGCCTCTACATCAGACACGATGGCCTCTCTGGTGCTTTGCGCAACACTTGATTGCCTCTGCATGGCCCTGCGTGAGCCATTGCTGGCTCTGTGTCACTCTCCTTGGCTGCTGCGCTGCTCTCCCAACACAATCTCTGCCTTCTCTGTTTGTCTATACTCAATGCCCCTCAGCTTCTCTCCCGATCACTGACTCTATCTCTCTTAGAAAACCCTGCTGTAGAGAATAGAATGATTGATCACTCTGGTGTCCTCTCCAAGTGACCCTTAAGCCTCCTCTTATACTTTTCCTGTTGACATCTCAACGGCCGAGATTAAGTCCTTAATCAATGGCTAAGATTAGACCTGGCTTGATCCATGTATTTTGGACCATTCTAACATAGATTCATATTAATACACATTAATATTTTATTTTCCCTAAGTTTAGACTTAGGGACTCCATTAAAAATATTAATTATTTTAATATCTACTGATCTGTTTAGAATCTACCCAAACCCTTTTTGGGTATTGGAGATCTCATGTGCCCCAACTTCTCCACAAAATTTCATGGCTAGAGCACATCCGATGCTACCCCAAATCAACACTCCCTCTTAGCAAGGAC
This sequence comes from Pinus taeda, assembly GCA_000404065.3. Lineage (NCBI taxonomy): Eukaryota > Viridiplantae > Streptophyta > Pinopsida > Pinales > Pinaceae > Pinus > Pinus taeda. The sequence continues at coordinate 121,038 of APFE031698771.1, read as the reverse complement.
TATGCTCTAGCAATACTCCTCACTGAATATTACTCTGATCATCCGACATCGGTACCTATGTTGATGCTAGGCCTTCTTGCACAACATCCTCTGCACTGCCACTGCTGCATCTGTACGACAACTCCCTCTACATCTATGCTACTGCTGGTCCTTTCTCCCAACACTACATCTACACTGCACCTCCTCTCATCATGCTGCATCATGCTGCCCACTATTGCACTACAACTTAGTTACTGAGACATAAGTAATTGATATCCAAAATGACCTCCCTGTTGGGGTAGAGACACCCACTAATGCTGAAGCTCCCTCTACCACTGACAAGTGCTCCCTCTTTGATCTCTGCACTGCTGCAACAAATCTCCTGCATCTCGCACCATTGCACACCTCTCTATGCCATCATGCACTGGTGCAACACTCTTGTGCCTCTCACACTTCTGCAGCCTGCTAGCCTCGTGCTATCTCAAGACTCCTACACAGTAACTCTCTCTGCTGCTCCATCTGCATCCGTCTATACCCATCAGCCAATTCTGCTACTCCTCTTCGGGGCTCCCATAGCAAGGTCTAATCCAAGAGTCTAGGCACCTCAAGGATCCTGCTCCTCATCGCCTGTAGTCCACCTAACTACAACTTGATGTCTCCCCACTTCCACTCAAGTGGCACATGTGCACTCATGGCACAATCATCGTCTATCAAAACTTCCTTCTCTGCCCATGCTCGTGCTGCCTTAGTCTTGGAAGACTCTCCCTTATTCTTCTTCCTTAGGCACTGGGTCGCATAATGACCCTTCTCCCCACAATAGAAGCACTTGATCTTGGAGAGATATTTCTTCTTCTGCTTCTCTTGCTTTCCCTCAGATGCTAGGGCCACATCCTCCTCCTCCTGCTTGACCTTGATCCCTTTGCTACTGCTACCTATCTTCAACTTGTTAGTGTCAGTCAATTCAGCTTGTCACCAGTGATCAAATATGCTCTTACAAGGTGTTGTTAGGGTGTCAAGTCAAATTTTTGTCATTTCAGTGAGTCTCCAAATAAAAATTTGGTCACTGGTTGTTGTGTCTAGGTCACTATTGCACCCTTCACTTACTCATGGTCTTCATCACTCATCATCGTCATTGTCTTCTTCAAGGTATCATATCTTCATTTAAGTGTCTTCGGTCATGAAATGGTTAAATTCCTCATTTTAGGTCATGGTTAGGGTTTCACTCCATGTGTCGTCATGATACCATATGTCAAAACAAAACATTTCCATCATGTGATTCAGTGGTTAAAGGGAGTTAGCAACATAGGGAAAGAAAAATAAAGGTAAAGGTAATATTTAATTTCAAATAAGACAATGTTGCAGTACATTACCTCGCCTCATCATTCCTCATAGGGACATGTTTGATTCAAAATATGTTTATGACCAAATGGAGAATAATTTTACAAACGTGAAATAGGTTTTTGTCTATTATAGTCCAAGGAACAAAATCCTTCTTCAGTTTATGCACAGGTGTTATGATTTGAAAGAAATCACCAAAATACACTTGCTATGGGAGAGTTAGTGTACCTCTAGACAACTTGACTTCAAGACCGTTTTTCAGGCATTTGGAGTAGGTGTTGGTAGTTCTTAAGGACTCTATTGTGTAGAAGACATCCTAAGCTTTCTAATGGTACCTTCAAATCATGATTTGGATTAGTGAAAGGCATCCAAAAGTGCTCTGCAAGTTGGAGCTTTTCTTTTGCCAGAGAAACCTTGAGTTTTTTGAGTGACCTTTGGAAACTCAAATTTTCTCCCTCATGGATTGTCCAAATTACATGCTTGAGGTGTCCATATTATAGACGACTTCAATATCTTTCAAACGAGATATCAAGCTCTCAATTTGGAGTAGTTTAAGGCCTCCAAAAGTGGTTTAGAATATGGCGTTGTGCTTTTGTGAAATGCGCTGCGCTTTGGCGCTGCACATAGGAACACTGCACTGCGCGCAAGACAGAGTGCCTGAAAATCACCCAAATTTTCCCAAATTTCAAAATTATTGATTTCAAACTTGATAAAATTTCTTTCTAAGGCCGAGGAACAAGATTTTGTGTAATCATGGAGATTGATTCTTCACCAGAGAGAAAGAGACAACACAAAGGAGGGAGGATTCTCATATATGAACCATCAGATTTCAATTAGATCAACTCCTATCCTTTCATCAAACAATGTTTTGAAGATGTTCACTATTTGGAATTTTGCAAAAGAGTAAGTGAAGTAGGGTTTTATGAACAACTAACAGATTGGGTGGCTACACACTTGAAAGGGGAGACTATTTTTATTGCTAATATTGAGTTTAGCTTCTCAATGGTCTCCATCTCACCAGAAACTGGTTTACCAAACATTGGCAAATACCAGTTCAAAGGAATGAATCTAGATATTGAAAAATACAAGCCCTTATTAAAGACTCCATACAGAGACGCACATACTCACCTTATGCCTTTCAGATATTTGCTTGAGAAGTATGTTCCTTTAATGAAGACCATCATGAGGTTATTTACCTGTGAAGGTAGATTCTCAAGGTTGTATGCATATCACATTCGCCTCTTGATGCACTTCACATCTCAAAGGCCACTCAACATGTGCAATTACTTGTTCAAGGGTATTTCAAAAATTTCTAAAAAGATACAGTTGAAGGACAAAGATCACTCTCTGTTATCACTCAGGTTGTTCCCTGCCTCCTGGAGGGAATATGGCCGAGGTAACCACTAACCAATCTTTTAGTTGCAGGTCCTAGCCTACCTGCAACTAGAGAGGGCTCTCTCTTTGTAATTTAGCTTTGTTTTGGAGTATTTTAGGCTAGATATGATGAACAGGGTTTTGGTTTAAGTTTGCTGGATGGTGATTTTAAACAGAGCTGGGGTGCAAGTATACAACAATTTTTCCCATTGGGCAATGGAGTCACTGAAAGTGTATGCTGAAAGTGTTTCTTGGTGAAATGGTAATGCTACAGAGCAGGATAGGCAACCTAGGAACAATTTTCAAATCTGGAAATGATGAATGAAGTCAGGGAATGAAAGGCAATCAAGAATCTTTCATTATACTGGAAGAGGGAAAGTGTATGAATATTATGCAGGAGCAATTGAGGATTCCTAAACAGTGTTCAAAATGAAGGAATTAGTGCAAACATGAGCAGTTAAGAATTCATAATTATGGCTAATTCTGAAGAAAACATAACTAATAGTAGAGATTGAACACAGGGTGCATTTAAACAAATCCTAAGTTATTATTCTTCTCTGTTACCAAAATTATGAAATATATATGAATTTGCAAACATAGAAAACATAAACACAGTTTAGAATAACTTATTGTTCCATAGAATGACACAGGAATTCTGTAGCAGGTCCTAGAACATCCAATCCACCTTCAGATGATTCAGAAATAGTGAACTTCAACAACAATTTGTATTAAAATAGTCTGATAGTTTACAGCGCAGTCCAAAAAGAAAATCACCAACCCCTAATACATTCTATGGGGAGGTATATATACAAAAATGAGATATAAAATATCTAGTTGATGAGTCTCCATGCAATAATTTCACCACCAACTCTTCAAAGGAAGTAGATGGAAGAAACAAATGCTACAGTAAATATTAGTGTGCTAGCTGTCTATTTTGTCAGAGAAATTTGACTTTTTGGACCAACTAAGTCGGCTGAGGCTGCGCCTTTAATTTGCGATTTTTGGGCTTGCTGTCCTAGTGCTTTGTTGAGTCACTGTTTCAACTTCCTCTACCTGTTGCCTTTATGCTTTGTTTGGTGCATGCGTACTAAATTTTGTTGACCTGTAGCTGACCAAAATCTGAGGCTGAAAAAAGAGGAAAAAGAACGAAATTACCTGGGCAAAATTTCCAGCATTGCTTGCCACCAATCCTCAGGAGGCGGCTTATGTCTTTGTATTTTTATGAGTGTTTCATCAGCCTCTGTGTATCTATAAAAATTGGGTGGGACCTCAAACAGATGATTGATTTCATGCTCAATGTAAAATAGGTTTTCTAGTTTATCATAAAGAGATTGTCCAGAGGGAGGTCCTGCTTCTTCTGAGGTACTTGAGGATGCTGTAATCTGATTGGAAACATAGTTATTGATTCTGATAGTATATTGCTCACAAGACAGTAGTTTTCCAGCACTAGTCAATAGGCTGGGTAATCCTCTGGTCTGCAGTGCTGTCATCTTTATCTTGAATTCATTTATTTCTGCTTGCATTTCCTGGCACTTTCTCTCTAGAGTCTGCACAAAATTTCTCATGGTCAACACCTTTTTTGCTGTCAGAATAGTATCTGTCCTGCTATTGATGTCTAATGCTGCCAACTCCTCTTTGGTATGAGTGTTCAGGAAATGAATCATTTTATTGGCTTGCTCAGGCATATTTCCCAATGCTGCTCTAGCCCTCTGAGTCTCAAATTGAGCTAGGCCTATCAACTCTATTTTCTCATGTATGGCCTGAATTGATCGCCATTGGTCACTGATTGCTTGGCCAATTTTGGCCCACAGAATCTTTTTTATTTCAGCTAGAGTCTTGTCTAAGGTAAACTCTTTTTATAAGGCCTTTATTTTGCTGTCCAAGGCTTTTATTTCTCTTTGTTTCTCAGCCACTGTCATCTTGGACTTGTCATAGCTTGCCTCTAGTTTGGCCAACTTTTCTTTGGCCTCTTTCACCTTTGTGACTTGAACCTCTATTTCTTTGACCACTTTCATCATCTCTTCCATACTCATGCTAGATCCTGGTCCTATTGTTGCTGCTGCTGTAGCATCTGTAGTTGATGTAGTCATTGTGGATGCTAAAATGACAGGAGGGATTGCTGCTGCTTGTGTGGGAGGAACAGTGACAATAGTTGTGGCTGTTTGAGGGGGCTGGGAGGTCGACTCTCCCTGCTTGCTTTGCAATGCTCTCTCCAACTCTTCCTCCATCTGTATTATTCTTTGATTCATCCTCATGAGCAGATCTATGGTATCATCAGCTTCCTTTTCTTGCACAAGCTCTGCAGTTTGAGGGTGGATAGTTGCAGGCAGCTTCACTTGTTTTATGAGTGCAGTAATATCATCTTCTTTCTTCTTCATAAGGGCCTTGATGCCCTTGGGATCCTTAGGATCATGCCCTAGATCCACAATAATTTCCTCTAATGTCTTTATTCGGTTATCTTTGGCTGAGGAAGACATTCTCTCCAAATCCAATTGAGTATTTGTATTTTTCATTGATTCCTTTAGTTGATGTGCCAGCATAGCCTTGTCTGCTAGAGTGGCATAGACCATTTCACCTGTTTGCTTGTGTAGCTCTATTTGGTCCATTGGGTGTATGTCCTTGGAGAGGACTTCCAGGTTTGTCTTTATGTAATCTGTAGCTGTTTTGGGCTATGGAACTTTAGGCTTGAAATGGCTTAAAATCATCTTTTCCTCCTTGATGTCATAACCTGCCATCAATCTTTGCTGTTTGGAGGGTGTTGTTTTCAGGAATTGATCATACAACTGTATTCTTAATAGCTCATTCTGGGCCTTGATTTCCATGAAAGTTCCCTTAATGCCAGATGGTTGTTTGCTTTGCTGTCTAGAGGAAGACACCTCAGTACTATGCTGCTTACCTTGCTCTTGCTAGAATGAACTGGTAGCTATTTGCTGGCTTGTTTCTCTCTCCCTCCTCGGGCACTCTAGGATTTCTTCACTAATTTCTTCCTCAACCTGAGGGTCAACTCTCTGTCTTTTGGCTTCTGGTTGCTGTGCTGACCCACTTGGAGGTGTGGTCTCTTCCCTATCCCGCTTCTTACCTCTTTCCTCATTAAGAGGAGTCTGTAAGGCTGGAATCTGTGATGCCTCAGCCTGTTGTGGAGGGGCTTGCCCTTGACTCTGCTCCTTGGAGGTGGTAGGCTGTTCTGTAACTATTTCTTGCTCAGCATCCATCACTTCTTTTCCTTTCGCTGTACCTGTTGCTGATGTAGATGTTTCTTGGGCAACTTGTGAAGCTGCAGCAGTGGATGTGCCCTATCCAACTTGGTGTGGCAGTTTGAATGTTACCTGCTGAAAAGAATCCAAGTCAAGAGTTTTTTCCAAATCTTTGACATTTTTCTCCATTATTTCTTCTTGAGTGAATTCTTCAATTAATGTGCCTTGCACCCACTCATCTTGATTAGCAAATTGCTCAATCTGTGGGACTTTACAATGTTCATATGATGTCAGCGTATATTTTACTTTTCTGGCACTGATAAAGCCATCGGGGTCATAAGGGACCCACCAGAAACTCCTTTTTAGCTTGAGTTTCTGCCCCGGTATTTGATCAGCATCTTGCCAACCTTCTTTCTTGTTCATAATAAAGGGGCCTAGATGGTCTTTGAATTTCAGGCGAGCTTTCTTCTTGGCATTATGAAAATGAGTGAGATCTGAATTAATGAGTTGCCTATAATATTCCAAGGCAAATAGTCTCATGGGTACATATCTTGGGAGCCTGTAGGGACAGAGCTCACAGCCATAGATCCTAATGACAGTGTGATTTTGGTAGAGATACCAATCACCTATTTTGTAGTTCTTGGACAACTGCAATATCTTCTGCATGTCATATGATAATCTAGGAGGAGGAGTTCTTTTCAAGGGATAGGAGACTGGGTAAACAAATTGGTCAATGAACTCACAATAAGAGTAAGAAGAGTTTTGGACCTGATGGAAGACTGATGACCAAAAGATAACAGACCTTCTTTCACCCTTTGAATCCAACTTCTTGATGGGACATTGGAAGCAATCTGACTGATAATACATGAACAAATGATAGATACATGATGAATATTTGAAGACTCCCTCCCTATCTAGTTTCACTAGTTGGTCATGCATTTGATTGGCAATGAACTTGGCATAGTTGTATTTGACAGTAGGGGGCTGTCCTAGGCTATATGCAGACAACAGGACCAACACTGTTTCATCAATGTGCTCTCTTGTTTTGAAACCTAGCACAGAGGATATAATATCTACAAGCAGCTTGCCTACTTCATTGAAATTGACATACAAGAAAGGAGGTGGCTCTGTAGGCTGGCAGTCTGCTCTCATGAATGTCTTGGCAATTCTGGCAATCTCAGAGCTGGAGAGTTTGGGGCCTTTATCCAGTAGGTATTTCATAGAAAAAGGGACCAAAAGTTGAGTCTGCTTGAAATTTAGCATTTGGTTAATGGAATTAGGAGTGATTTGGAAGAGTATGCTCCCAGATGGAGACTTGACAGCTCTTTGAGTTGGGTCATAGTTCTCAGTACAAAGGTGAATTATCTCAGGGAAAATATTTACAGAGGGCAAGAAGTAGATGGGCAAATTTGATTCCCAAATGCCAAACATGTCACTATTGTTCAAATAACTATTTCTCAGCTGACAGAAGGTCTGCAAGTGATTTCTGTCCCTAACCAAATCCTGAATGAGGTAGTCCCTATCAGCTAAAGGCAGTGCTTCAAGCTCTTTGTTAGGTGCATTGATAGGAGCAATGTTTAAAGCTGCTGGAGTGGCCATTTTTAAGTTTTTTCTGTGTTTATGCTTGGAACTAGGGTTAGTGCAACAACAGACTAATGAAAACTTCTTCTGACGATTTGTAAGGGAGCTGTAAAATGAGTTTAAATATGGCAGTGGCCTTTACTGTCTATAATTATGATAAAGAGGCAATTTTACAGAGTTCAAACAGGCTTTTCTTTTCTTTGATGAATTCACTGGGTTGATAAACTGTGGGGGCAAACTGCATAGAGAATAAGAATGTTTTTTTAGCTCAATAGGTGGACTTTTGCAGAGGAATTTTGGTAAAAGGCGTCAATGCACAAGCAGTATGAAGATTCTGCCAGCAAAATGCATCAAAAAATGATTCTTAATGGTGAAATTGCAGAGGGGCGTAAGTTTGCAGGGTTTGTTTTGGAACAGGGGAATTATCAGTGAATTTAGGCAGAATTTAGGTGCAGGAGTATCTTTGGTTTGGGTATATGGAGGTGTTTAAGCAGCTAAAATGGAGAAAACGACGAAAAAAGGGGTTAACAGGTGAAATTTCGGGCAAATACCTGGTTTTATGGCGCCGAGTGTGGTTGAGCAGGTTCAGTGGAGAACAACAGAGTTGAATTTGCAAGCGTCAGCGGCTCGGATGACTAAATTTGAGCTTGGGCAACAAATCGACGTAAAATGACATGCATAACACTCCCAAACTGACCAATGAAAATGAAGGAAAACGGTTGTTTTCGCGTGATTTTATGAAAATTTGGGACTTTTGGTGCTTTTAGCGCTTTTTGGTGATGACGTTAGCATGACGTCATTTGGCGAGTAGCGGGTACGACACGGTGACGTGGCTGCTGACTACGAAGATGACGTGGCAGAGGACAGGTTGGCGGAGCGATGACATGAGTGGATGATGTGGCAATGACACAAGGCAGTGGCGGGCCGATGCGGACGTGACGTCAGCGGTGACGTGGTGCTGACGTCAGGGGTGTGAGGGCGGTTTGTGGTTTTCTCTCGCACCACCTTTGGCCCTGGGCGGTATTGGGGAGGGGGGCTCCGATCATGCCGGGAGAACGACGCGTGGCGGGGGTACGACAGTAAAAACACCCATCCCTCGGACGCTAATCTCTGGTAGATCGGGGTTTCAAAAAAGACCGCCCACCATTGGATTTGAAGCACGGGACATCGGACAGTGGACGGGGTGACGATGAGTGGCGTGCAGTTTGAGGGCGCGGGATCCGCCATTATTAATATTTTAATGTGTGCGCCAAGATTTAAATTTTGGATAGTGGGTTTTATGGATGGCGCTGGCGGAGTTTAATGTTTAATTCAAACATTTAATCAAAACTTACAAATGAGCGCGAAGGGTAGAATAGTAAGATTTATGAGCGAGGGTGGAATATGGCTATTAGTTTAACCAAAGGTTAAATTAATTCCAAGGTTTAGGACGCGGAAGGGTTAATACTAGTCCCAAATGGACTAAATATTTCCCAAAACTGTATTATATAGCTATATTGCTATGGGGTGGGATATTTAATAAATTTTTGTGGGGTTTTTACATAGCTTCTTGTGTAATAGGGATGGGAGAATGTTTTTAGGGAGCTAGATAGTAGAGTTAGAGGTTAGTATGACTTTGTGAAATGGAACAGCATGAGTGAATGCCAAGTTTGTAGAATGAAACTTAGGCATAGGGAAATGGAAGGAGTTTGGATTGATATTTTTTACATAAGAAATGTGGTTTCTTTTCCTTGAGTAAACTCAGAGTTTGACTTGGCACTTGTCCTAGAATGAAGTGAAACAGGACTATTGGGCAGGTCCCAAGGTCCTTGAGGGGATGTTAGTCAGAGATTTCTGGGGGAATGAAGGGGGATTAGTCATGCTTCCATTGTTTATACAACCAAACGCTGCCCTGGTACTTGTGTCATTGATGAAATGGGTCCTTCTTGACAAGAAAAATAATAATCACACACTTGCTTCTGCAACCTCAACCTGCCTACCCAGCCTAATACACCTAGCATTTTTTTCTTCCTTTGGATTGGGTGCATTTGAACTGGAAAACCCTGAATGTCTTCTTTTCTTTTGACTGCCCTCCTATCTAAATGTACCCTTATCTCTTCCAAGGGCCCAGATTAAGTAGTTGGGCTCCTTAATTTCTCTACCTATCTACTCATCTACCAAGCTTGAACTGTTTGGACAGATATTCTTTCTCTATTCTACAAAAACAATTCAAACATGGCATGGTCCAGATTGAACTGTTGGGCCACCCATCAAATGTAATAAGTAGTAGTATCTCCACATGGTGAACTTGCAAATAAGATAACAGTGACATTTTGATTAGCCACTTTCTTGGTCTCTTGGTGTGGGGTTCATTTTAACTCATTTTCTTTTGACCAACATTTTCTTGCCTTTTGATTATTCCTTTAAGGCATACCCTCTTTTCATTTTTTAATTTTCTTTGTTTGTATACAAAATATGGAACCTCTGCAGCATGCAAGGATGAACATATTTGGCACTTCCCTACTCAATCATGAAAATTGAAACCTATTAGTATAGGAACCTAACAGTGGCTCCACTTGGGAATGGCTTTTCCTAGTGAAAAGCCAAGAACAGTAGGTCATATGGCCTTATTCTTCAATTCTTGCTGTAGTCTGAAACTTCCTTGCCTTGGAGACCATTAATCTGAATCTTTGTAACCTGTATGCAGTACTTTTTAAAACTGATCTATGTGAAATTGCAACTCTGCTTCTTACTGGTTTCTCTGAGTGTTAATTATCATCTTTATATTTCCCAAGTTTTTCTTTTGATTACTTGTGGTAAATTCAAAATATACACCAAAAGGTGATGCAGTTCCCTGATTTTTCTTCAAAATTTGCTGCATTTGGTTCCTTATCTGACTGCTGTAAATGAAAATGCTGGAAATGCAAATATTTATGTACAATATATAGCTGTGTTGTGTTCATCAAAGGGGATCATAATAATGTTTGAGCATTCTCCCATTGACTGGGCCTTCTTCAATATTTGTGCCATCCAAACTCCTCAAAAAATAGGTGTTGTTACCTTGTACAGACTAAATCACAAATGGTCCTTTCCAAAGAAAATCAAATTTCCCATGTTTCCCTTTATCTTCCCTCCTGGAGTCCCATTTCAACACTTTGTCTCCTATGAAGAAGTCTTCAGCTTTTGTTCTTTTGTCAAAAATTTTCTTGATTTTATCTTGTAGTACTTGGGTTCTGTGATATACTTCTTCTCTTGTCTGCCGCAAGCGAATAGTTTGGTTGATCCTTCTCTGAATATCATTCAGCTCTGCTTGTATTTCTTGCAGCAACTTGATCACAGGGTGATCCAGGTGGATGTTGGTGGCCACCCACCTATCCCATTTGGACCCCCACAACTGTCTCTTTCAGTTTCCGTAATTGTAGCGCAATTTACTATTTTTAGCAGTTTTGTTTTTTCGGGTCTTGAACTTCCGGAGCCGTTTTAAGGCCCTAAACGACGTTTTTTGGGAAATCTGGGGGCCACATCGGTCCATGGACCCATGTTTCCCTTCCCAAAGTGGTAGTTCTCGAATAGATCTTTCTAACGAGCTATCATACGTGTCAAACGGAGATCGTATGCCAA
>APFE031698771.1:94138-105850 GCA_000404065.3 Pinus taeda | reverse complement strand
ATAATTTAATTAGAGATAGAATTAGTCGCCTACTCCTGCACATATAGTGTTGGCATCATCAAAAGCTTACGAGTTTCCCTGGTCGATATTTAATGCAGCAATTTAAGCCCAATAAATTGCCCAACAAAGAGATTGAGTTCTTGAACATCTCCTCACTCAGCACAGCATACCGATACGCTGTCAAAATCGAGCAAAAGTTGAAATAGAAGAAGCGAGACTTTGGATCTGCAAATCCAAAGCCGAAAGGACAAAGCCAAGGCGGGGTGACCCAAGACAACCCCTTGAAGCCGCAAGAAAAGAACAACACCACGAAGCCGAAGAGGGACACAGGAAAGTGGTGTGAGTTCCACAAGAGTCCCACTCATAACACAAGTGAGTGTCGGACCAAGCAGTCGCTGGTGGCCGAGTTGAAGGCTTCCGAATCAGATGCATGTTCCGACCCTGAGCCAGAATCTGACAAGGGGAATGGTAAAGGGAATCATATCATTGATGCGGATCCCAGCGCCACTGTCGCCACTGCCAAGATCCAAAAGAATGAGCTAGAAGACCCAGAGGAGGGGGAGCGCCTTTTCCACTCATAAATGTGGGTGAAGGGTTCACCGCTGCAATTCATTATTGACAGTGGGAGCCAGAAGAACCTCGTTTCAGCAGAGGTCATGAAGCGGTTGGGCCTACCGACTACACCACACCCGCAACTGTACAGTATCGGGTTGCTTCATGAAGGACAAGATCTCAAATTTCACCAGCAGTGCCGCCTTCCCTACAACATCAAACCATTCACAGACGAGGTATTGTGTGATGTTACACCTCTGGATGTTTGTGATGTATTATTAGGGTAGCCATACTTGTGGAGGCGACATGCTGTGTATGAGTCAAGGCCTCGCGCTATCATTATTTCTTTGGGTGATTCATTATACAGGATACGGAGGTAGCCCCACCTACCGCCACGTCTTTGATCACTGCTAAGAAAGGTAGCAAGCTCATATCACAAACCAAGAAATTCATCTGTATGGTTCACTCCCAAAGTAAGGGGAAGATCGTTGCTACATCCATGACCCCCGCAAAGGGTTCCTCCATGCAGCAGCAACAGCAGAGGGATACAGTCATGACAGAACACAGGAACAACTTCTCCTCACCCACAAGGGTACCACACAAGTTTCAGGCGGGCGACAAAGTTTGGTTACATCTGCAGAAAGAACGCCTTACCAGAACCCATCAGAGGCTCCGACCACTTCGACATGGTCCTTACACCAATACCAAGGCTATGGGTAACAATGCTTTGAAGCACAGCATACCTCCATTTCTTCACCTGCACCAAGTGTTCAATGTGGACCGACATCAACCATGCTTTCCACCAGTACTGGACACATCAGAGATTGCACGACAAGTTCAGCAGATGGAGGAACTCAACGCAATGGGGACCATTGCTTCCTAAGGGGGGAGGAATGATCCAGGTGGATGTTGGTGGCCACCCACCTATCCCATATGGACCCCCACAATGGTCTCTTTCAACATTTTCAGTTTCCTTAATTGTAGCACAACTTACTATTTTTAGCAGTTTTTCGGTCCTGAACTTCCGGAGCCATTTTGAGGCCCCTAAACGACGTTTTTTGGGGAATCCAGGGGAAACATGGGTCCATGCAATGGATTGATGTTGCCCATTCCAAAAATGGTAGTTCTCAAATAGATCTTTCTAACGAGCTATCATACGCGTCAAACGGAGATCGTATGCCAAAGTTACGACCCCGGGAAATTGATGTACCAATTTACCCAAAACGGGGCCCACAATTTGGCGTTTCATCTTCTAAGGGTCGGTTTTGGAATGTGAAGGGTTTTCCATTTTTCCATAATAAATAGGCCTTCGAGCCTCATTGTAACAAAAGTTCGGAACAGTTCAGAGACATGTAGCCGCACATCTCTTCTCAGAGATAAGCTACCATCGTCCTAGCTGGTTTATTTCCATTCTGGCTGTAAGCATATTTCGGTATTTTCCATTAATGAAATGAAGTGTTATTTCCGCTGCATCTCTTTATTTATGGTTATCGCATCTCTGTATTTATGGTTATCTCTGTAACCTATTGCGTTCCTGTTTAAATCCGGATCAGTTGAATCCTATTCATTTCATTCCACTTTATTCCTCGTTTCGTGTCGATAATGAGGGAATCATTATGACCCTCCTTCGATGAGTCACTTCCTGTTGACTTCAACTCATTATCCAAGAAGATGACTTAGAGACTCCCTTTCAGTACATTAAAGCGTGCATGCATTAATGGCAAGTTTTTTGCATCTGACGATAGGTTTGTACCATTAGCCTTTGATTTGATGATTCCACGAGTGTTCGACTTCAACTTCATTTTCACATTCATGGATTGTACTGTCATACCTTGAGAACCATTGTCATTACTGGCGATTTCTCTCGTGCCTGTTAATGGTCCATATCATTGGCCGGTAATCAGGTTGTTTTCTAGCATGTTCAACTCTGACACATTCATTCACATGTTAGAATTTTTACTTTGATCGAGTTGGGATGGAGCGCAAGACCTTGAGTCTTATCTGATATGACTCTGGTTGCTTGGAGTTATGTATTATTCATGATTTTACATGTTTTTGCTATACGGATGGCTATGAGCATACCATGGGACTTTATATTTATGATGATCCTTCTATATCGGGGGGTTGTGTCCATACCTTGGATCTTAGATTTATAGATGATCCTCTTCATTTGGATGGTTGCTTCGATACCATGGATATTTTTTATAGTCCTTTATCCGGATGGCTGTGTCCATAGCGTGGATTCATGTTTGATATCAGATATGTATATGTATATACGTCCTTGATTTGTAGGTCTCCTGACAGTGTTTGTTGTCGTCCTTGCAAAAGCTCGTAAAGCATCTCAGCCATCAGTCCTTGTTTTGCCTTCATGCTTTAGGGGGCATCTGTTACATAATATTTTGTCACACCTCCCGCACTTCCCTGTGACATACCTCGAAGTGCCCAAAACATGACCATCATGCAGTGTACTCATTCAGATATGCAGCTTAGATCCTCCCTAAAACACTGATTGGAAAATTCCTTGAGCTTCCCTTGAAGGAAATGACTCTAAAACCCTAATTTTAGAATCATTGCTCTTATGATACTAAAAACCGCGATGGTCGCTTGTTGCACTATACTAGACCCGCGATGCCATCGCTCTGTTTGCTTGTATACCAGTGATGATCCCTAAAAGGCATTTTCCCAAAAGAGGATGAGAAGCTTCTAGAGCGACGAGTTGGAGGTTGTTTGGTGTAAATGAGGTCGAGTTATCCCAACTTGGCCCCTTGGTCTTATCCCTATGAGCTACCTCCTTGAGGTGAGGGCCTTCTCCTATCTTTGGAGAGATCCTCACTCCCTTTCCCTACCTATATATTCACCCTCTCCCATTCCCAAATGGTTGGTCTTTTTCTATTTGCACCCTTATGCTAAGATTGTGCCTATATGTTACTCATTTGCCTTGGATAAGGAGTGCTGGAGAGCCTAGTTTGGACTCAGACATTCATTCAAGGAGAGCCTATTGACATCAAGGCTTGGTTGTATGCTTCCTCCTTTATTCGATTAATATACAAATGATGGTTCATTTTCCAAAAATGTGTATGTTTGTGTATCATTTATATTAGCACTCCTTGATTTGTTAATTAGGTTACTTTTGAATATGCTATTTGTATTTGCATGCCTTGTTGTGTCTTAATCTATTGTGTAGGTGTATAAATGATGTGAGCAATAGGAACGAGCTTGTGACGCAAGTGATTCAAGGTCTTCAAAAAAGGAAGACGTGATATCATCAGAATGAGGTAGGTCATCTTCTTCGTCTCTCTTTTCAATTGTAACCTAGGAAAGTGTCTAGTAGATTTCACATAGGTTGCTAGTCCCACTCATTGGGCTAGAGGGATTTTCTCTGTCTGTAAAGAGGATTGCCTAGACAATGAGCCCTCAGGCGCTAAGGCCTTCAGACCTGTGTTTGGGAGCCTTTTCCTTTTTATAAAAAAGTCCTGCATATTGGTGCTTTACCGTGCTTTTACCTTAAGCTTCATCCCCAAACACTTGCGATTGTCGATCTATCGGATAAGGCTTACCTAAGACATCACAATCGCACTGTAGGAGAGGGGGACCCTTTACCTTTTTCCATAGCATGGGATGACAGTCTGGATGTGAAAACCTCCTGAGGTAGAAGCACTAAAACATATCGCATCTAGGAGGGATTCCTGCATATCACTATCGCGGGCACCTTACCTTTAGATTTTCCCCTTAATAGTTGTGATCGCTGATCTGCGGGGTGACGTTATCACTATCATGTGTCACCTGGAAATGGCCCCATTTCATCCTTGAAAATGTTGAAACTGGCTGACACGCGTCTTTTGCCACATCATCAATCATAATGCCACGTAACCGATGACGCCAGTTGCCATGTCTGCTCTAAGGACCAATCAGAGGCTACCACGTGGCCCCTTGGAGGAGAGAGAAAAGGCCTACCCAACCCTGTTTTTGTAGGCATTTCCTTTGTTAGTGAATTTCGGTCCTCCTCGATGATTTTGGACTAAATCGCAATATCACAATCTTGCAAGGTTATTGGGGGAGTAGCCCCTTTGTTCTTGCAATCACCGATAATGCGAGATTGTAGGATACATGACTCCTGTGACTGCGGGACTGCCGACTTGCGGGATGCGGGATGCCCTCATACTTAGCCATTTTCTTGGTTTTCTAGGCTTTCCAAAGGCAATCTTCAACATTCCCTAACTTCTGACCCATGAGTCCTTTTTTAGACTTCTATAAACCATTAGAAAGATCTTTCTGAGCACTAGGCATTAGAGAGGTCCGATTAAGCTCTGAGATCTTCTGTGGCCTAGGAAAGTGGCTCCAAACTTCATTTCTATTGGTAACATTGACTAATTGAAACCCACAATGCAATGAGTGACAACATTGGCTCCAACTGGGGACAATGCCTTACTGGCAAGGTGCTGAGGACCTGCAGACCAATATCTTTTCCTTCAATTGGGCATGGAGTCATTCTTAAACAAATACAATTTTGTGAAAAGGAACTTTTTTTATAATACACTGAAAAATTCAAATAAAAATTCAAATACACACACCATATATTTACAATGAGCAAGAGATAAATATCTCTAATTTTGAAATAAAAATTTAGGAATTGACCATTTATAGAAAGTTCCAACAGTTCACCATCCAAGCTTTCCAGCATGTAAGTGTTATTTCCCCTTTCTTCTGCAATGTTGAAGGGGCCGAACCAAGCAGATCAAACTTCCCATGTTTGACTTTGTCTTATCGTCGGACATCCCACTTGAGAACTAAATCTCCTTGCTGAAGAGGTCTATCCTTATCCTTTTTGTCAAATAGATATTTCATCCTTTGCTGGTAGTTTGACAATTTGGTCCCCACTTTCTCTCTATTCTCATGAAGCTCCACTAGCTGATTTATACTTCTAGTCAAGGAGCTTGTCTCTTCCTCGGCTTCTTGTAGAAACTTAGCTATTGGCATTGCTATTTGGACCGGGAAGACAACAACCTTGCCATATACTAGCTCAAAAGGTGATTTCCCAGTGGATTGTTTGGGCGTTACATGGTTAGCCCATAGAGAAAACTTTAGTTTGAACTCCTAGTTCCTTTGATTTTTATTGATGGTCTTCTTGAGAACCCTCACCAAAGTTTTATTTGAAGACTCAGCCAAGCCATTCCCTTGAGGGTAGTATGTAGTGGAGTGTCCAATAATGATATTGACTTTATGGTATAAGTTGTGGAATTTGGAAGATTTGAAGACCTGTGCATTATTAGTGATAATTTCAAAAGGACACCCAAAGTGGGATAGTGTGTTCTCCTCCATGAATTTTATCACCACTGAGTCAGTAGCATTTCTAGTTGGGATAGCCTCTACCCACTTGGTGAAATAGTTAGTGGATGTTAAAATCAATTTGTGTTGGCCACTGGATGGTGGGTTTATTTCTCCAATGAAGTCTAGTCCCCACTGTCTAAAAGGCTCCTCTATGTGCATAGGAATCATGGGGAGAGGAGAAAACTTGTCTTTCAGCAAACAATTTCCATTTCTGGCACGACCTGACATGAGAAAAAAACATCTCCAAACAACGTGGGCCAGTAGAATCCTACCTTGAGGATTTTGTGTGTTGTTGTCTTCCAACTGTAATGTCCTCCACAGACTCCCCCATGGGAATCCTCGATCACTTCATGGGTTTCCCCCTCCACCAAACATAACAGTAATACCCCTACCAGGTCCTTCTAGTAAAGCAATTCATTGGATATAATGTATTTTTGTGCTTGCAATATCCGACTCTTGTATTTAGATCTATCCAGTCCCAACAGGCATCTTAGGAATAAGAGGTAATGAACAATGTTCTTATACCTGGGCGATCCCTCATATTTGGCATAGATCTTCTGCTCAATTGTTTTAATTCTACTCTGGTGGTGCTCTGGTTTGTCTTCCTCTCTGATGAGGCTTATCCCTAGAGCTTGGCAGTTGGATTCAGATAAAATCTTGGCCAACCCCTCGCCTTTGATGAGCTTGGTAGGATTTATTTCTAGTTCATATTCTTGTATTTTAGCTATCCACCTACCCCTCTTTTCTTCACTGTCTCCATGCACTAGAATGTCCTTAACTGTAGTTGTTGGGATGAACGTTGTGATTCATGATTGCAACACATACATTTGGAATGAATTCAACACCTTGACCAGTGCATAAGCCTGTTTCTCCAATATATTGTATTTCAGCTCAGTATCCCTTAGGACTTGGTTGAAAAAGGAAATGGGCTACTCATAACCTTCTTTATTTTTCTGTAACAACACAATAACAATGGTATGGGGAGAGGCGATATAAAATATGTAAAAAGGCATTGAACAGTCGGGGATGACTAGCACTGGGGCCTCAACCAAAGCTTCTTTGGTCCTAGTGAAAGAATCATGGGGCACAGAGCTCCACGTCTGTGATACCTTTGACTATCTCAGCATAGTTGGGTATGAACCGCCTTAAGAAATTTATCCTCCCCAAAAAGGCTTGGAATTCTTTCTTGTTTCTGGGCAAGGGAATAAGGCTGATGGCTTTGACTTGTTTAGGGTCAATCTTTACTCATTTCTGCACTACTATGTGTCCAAGCAGCTTCCCCTCACTCAGGGTGAACTAAGATTTCTTAGGATTTGGAGAGAGGCCATACCTCCTGCACTTCTTGAAGGTAACCTTTAAATGGAGGATATGCTCTTCATCAGTCTTAGAAAAGAATGTGATGTCTTCTAAGTAGACTACCACAAATTTATCTTGCTTTCCTACGAAAGCTATGTCCATAGCTCTCTGAAATTTGGCCACTGCATTTATCAACCCGAATGCCATGTGGGCGTACATGAATGTTCCCCACGGGGTGGTGAAAGCAGTCTTTTTTTGGTCCTCAGGGTGGGTTGCCACTTGGTTATATCTGGAGAATCCATCCATCATGGACATTCTGGTTGCTCCCACTGCCTTCTACAATATATTATCTGTCTTGGGCAGAGGGTAGTTATCTTTTAGAGATGCACTGTTTAAATGTCCACACATAGCCTTATCTCTCCATTATTTTTACGGAGAGGGACCAAATTATCCACCCACTCAGAGTATCTTAAAGGTACTATGATATTGGCCTACAACAACTTCCCTACCTTCTTTTCAACGGGGGGAAATAAGGGTGGATTTATCTGTCTAAGTTTATGTTTGCATGGCTTTATCCACTCTTCAAAGGAATCTTATGCTGAATCATATTAGTATCAAATTATTTCAAATCATCATAAGACCAAGCAAATACATCTTTGTAAGTTTTGAATAGATTTAAATACCTATGCCTGTATTGCAAACGGATTCCTTTGGACAACCTAATTGTCTGTGGTTCCTTCTCTTATCTAATGTTGCAATATTCTACTTGCTCATCCTTCTCTGGGGCCATTTGTTTGGAAGCTATGTCGTCTTTATTGAAAATTCTTTCTAGTGGAACAAGTCCACGAGGGATGGTGTTCCCTTTTAGTTACAATTGTTTTTGCCCAAAAACTGTGTCTTTCCATGAAGTGGCTTCTTGTTCTACTTCTTCTTCTTCTTGATCGATGGTGGAGTGGGAAAACTCCCAAATAACTTCTATGAATCTTTTCACCTGCTCGTCATCTTCGAATACCTACCAATGTTTAACATTATTAGGCATTGAAGGCCTGTGTCTGACTTCTATCTCATATCTGAGGAGTGGATTCTGTGGGGGCCTGAAAGTGCTTGAAGCTATCGTAAGAGAGTCAACCATTCTGTTTTCTTCACTGGGTGGAAACTGGATGTTAAAGGCCAGGAAGAAATTGTCAATTAAGTCCCACACTTTCAGTACGTCCTTATCCTGGGGTGTTTGGCTTGGCATTGGTCTCAAATCTTCCTTATGACTAGCTCAAAGTCTCCATAGACCCATAGGCATTCAATCTTCATATTTCTTATCATTTGTAACCCTGGGAGCAATGCTTCGTACTCCACCACATTGTTGGTCACCTCAAATTTGAGCTTGAAAGAGAGGGGTATCATGCTGCTTACCAGAGATACCAACAATATTCTAGCTCCATTTCTCTCTTTTGAGTTTGCTCCTTCACGATTTCCATAGTTTGTTTTCATTTAAGTGCTGGTATTTCAACTGCCTTGTCAAGTGTACTGATGCTTCTTCTAAGAGGTTCTCATCTTCTTCTAAGAATAGGCAGGAGATGTCGCTATCCTTCCCATGCACTGGGGAGTTTTCTAAGCCTTTGGTTGGGGTCACAATTTTCACAAACTTGGATTCTCTGTACAACCTCCTTTGCTTACCTCCAAAAGTGGGAATGGTGGCATAAGTTAGATCTGGATTAATAGATCCACCCACCTTGGAACCCCAAGATTTGGATAAGAGCATTCCAAAATGAGGAGGTATATTAACCACCACTATATCCATTACCACACTCTTCACCGGGATCTAAGCTAGGTTTACCACTAGATCATTTATCATGCCTAAGAACTTGACTTTCTTGGAGTCAAAGGAGTACATGTCCTTGTATGGTTTGGTGATCTCTAAACCCAACTGTTCCATTACTGATAGTGGCATGAGGTTGTGTGAGGCCCTAGAATCCAACATGCAATTATGCAACAAAAGGTCATGGATCACCAAATTCACATAGAAAGGCACAATAGAAGGGTCCAACTCTTCCACATGCAGCCCGAAAACGACCATGGGCCTCTCCTCTTGGAGGTTCAAACTATCATGGGATGATGTTGAGGTGGCTGGATACATTAATTAAGAGACCTAAGCTTTGTAATTAGGCTATTTTAGAAGCTCAGTCAGAGGAATATGAATTTTTACCTTTTCCAACTCCTTCTAGAGATTGAATGGGGGTTGGCCCTTTTCTGTATCTCCTCGCTTTGTTCTTTCTCCCTTCCCATTGGTAGTTGTTGTTGGGTTGTGTTATATTCTTTCCATGACTAGCCTACATAGTTAACCGGGGGGTCAGAGCCCCCCCTTCATTGCACTGATTGTGCAGTGGCGGCGACGGGGGGGGGGGGGTCACAGGGGGTTTTGAAGGGGTGGGCAGCCCCCCACTACAAGGGTCCGGGGCAGCGTCCCAGGGAATTTATTTTGGACCCTATATTAGGTTGCGCGGACCTACCTATGGTTTTTTGAATGGTTTTTGCACATGGTTTTGGACGCGATGGTTTTCAGTCCATGGTATTGGATGCTTCAGCATGTATATTGTAACATTGAAAGGAACATATTGAAAAATCAAGCTAGTAGTCCCGGTTTTTGGATCCAGGGAAAAATATCTCGCGTTTGTTTATTTTATATTCTTAGAATTCGTATGCAGGTAATTTCTGTACGAGATTAAAACCTACATTTGGTATCAGAGCTGTTTTGGCTTCAAGGGGATGCCTTTGTCGCTGAGGGGTTTCGCTCAGGTCTATGGTAGACCCTGTTCAGTGGGTGATCTATGGGATCGATTTCGGTGGTGAAAGAAGATTGCGAGCGGTGGAAAGATAGAGATCGAGAAATTTAATGGTCAGAGTTTTGAATTATGGAAACTGAGGATGGAGGATCTGTTGGTGGATAAAGATCAGTGGATCACAGTAGATACAGGTACTAAACCAACGAGAGTGTCCGATGAAGAATGGAAGAAGTTGGTTTGGAAGGCAAAGAGCACAATACAATTGTGTGTCTCAGATTTAATATTACTGAATGTATCAGGGGAAGCTACGATTAAGGCTTTGTGGGACAAGTTAGGGACTTTGTACCAATCTAAGTCTCTCGTGAATAAACTATTCCTACGAAAAAAGCTGTATAACCTAAGGATGAAAGATGGAGACTCAGTGACAGAGCATCTGAACACATTTAATACTATGGTAAGTCATTTATTATCTATTGATATTAAAATTTTAGATGAAGATAAGTGCATCAATTTGTTGTGTTCTCTACCATATTCATAGGATAACATGGTTATTGCAACAGGTAACAATGTAATTTCCTTGCAGTTTGATGAAATAGTCTCATCCTTGCTTACGAATGAGATGAGACGGAAAAATATGGAGAGCCAAAATGGTGATGCCTTGTCTATACGAGGACGGTCCCAAAACAGAAACAAAAATAAGTCATCGAGTGGGAGATCTAAATCTCCAGGAAAACCAACAAAGGTGGTTTGTTGGAAATGCGGAAAGGAAGGGCACTACAAAAAGGACTTTAGACATAAAGCTCCTAACAAAGGAAAGGGATCTGATGATGCTCATGCAGAGGCAAAAACCACCTCCGATGAAGGTGGGGATGTGTACTTGGCTTCTTCAAGTACATATGTAGATCATGAGGCATGGTTGATTAACTCAGGTGCATCCTTTCACTTCACTCCCCATAGAGAGTGGTTCCGTGAGTATGAGAAATATGATGGTGGTGATGTCTTCTTAGGGGATGATAGGAAGGTTAGAATCGTTGGTCGTGGAAAAGTAAAGTTGAAGTTGCAAGATGGAAAGGTTAGAACACTTGCGGGTGTTCTGCATATTCCTGCATTGGCCAGAAATCTGATTTCTGTAAGCAAGCTAGATGATGCAGGTGTAAAAACAGTGTTCGAGAAGGATACTTGCAAGATGGTTTGGGGAGCACTGGTATTAATGTGGGGAGTTTGGATTGGAACTCTGTACAAGCTGCAAGGTAGCACTATTGTTGATGGGTGCAACATTTCTATGGTTCCTAAAACTGGAGCAGAAAATCTAGTGGTCTTTGGAGAGAAGACCATGTTGTGGCATCAAAGGCTTGGACATATTGGAGAGAAGGGACTTCAAATACTTCATGGTAAAGGTATGGAAGAAGGTATGAGTAGTTGCTCTTTGGATTTTGATTTCTGTGAAAATTGTGTATATGGAGGCAGAATCAAGTGAGTTTCCCCTCTGGTGGTAAGAGGGCGAAACATATATTAGAGCTTGTGCACAGTGATGTGTTTGGACCTGTGAAGGTTCCATCACTGGGTAAGTCTATGTACTATGTATCATTTATAGACGAATTCTCAAGGAATACATGGATATATTTCCTCAAGAAGAAATCTGAAATTTTTGACAGGTTTAAAGAATTTAAGGCTTTGGTGGAAAACTAGACAGAGAAGAAGATAAAGGTGCTGAGGACAGATAATGGTGGAGAGTTTTGTAGTAAGGAATTTGAAGAAT
>APFE031698771.1:52467-86652 GCA_000404065.3 Pinus taeda | reverse complement strand
TGAACTAGTTGTATTTAGTCTAACTAACAAATACACTAGTGATGAGTGGTGTGAATTAATTATTAATTAATTCACTAATTATTAACTCATGAATCAACTAAAGAATACGTTAGTTAACTCAATGCATGGACAATTTAGTGGAGACAAGTGTTAGAGGTAAGTGAAAGGGCAAGACAACTGTCAATTGTGACTATAGTTGTGCATGTGATTTGCACAATCAGTGGGATTGAGTATTTCCAACGCGGATTGCATGGTATATCCAAGGGAAATACGAATTTGGATCATTAATTCTCATCCATTCTCTATGCAGGATTGCGCAGTGGAGGCAGGCAAGCAGCAGGGGTGATTTGAGCCAGTGATTGATTTATATTTATGCTGTATTGTGTGTAACAGGTGGAGCTAGTATTGTACTGTGTATTGTTACATGATCTCAATCAATATAATATACGGATAGTTGTGGGGTTTTCAGCTTTATGCTTTCCCCGGGTACATACTGTGTTGATATGTGTGATTGATGCTTCAATGTGCGCATGTGAATGTTTCTTAATACTGCTAAATTGATGATCAACGTAGAGGAGGTTATGTATTATGCATGATTCCGCAAATAATGTATAATTAGGATAATATATGTGAATAAGTGTCATATTATTCAAAATTTCTACATGTTATCAGAGCTGGTTGATTTGTAGAAAAAGTTCTACATGGTATTATAGCTCTCTGATTTGTAGAACAGGTTCTTCATGGTATCAGAGCGAGCTGATTTGTAGAAGAGATTTCTACATGATATCAGTGGAGAATTGATCATCAGATCTACTATTTAGAAATTGTTTACATTTTATTTCTTCAGGCAAAGTCTGTAATCGGGCCGGGTAGCCTCTAGATTCATCCTTCTTTTGGAAGGTGAGATATTCGATGAATGCCCATACAGTCAAGCTCTGTACGAGAAATACTTTGTTCTCACGATTTTTAGATTAGAAGCGGTTGAGTTTTGAGCTGGTGGAATGGCGCTCAAGGATAAACTCAGAAACATCTAAGTGTGAGAATGGAGACAATATGCCCCAGTATCTCACGAAGTTCACCCAATGCCGGGATGAGCTGGGAAGTGTGGGGGTGACTGTCGATGATGAGGATATGGTGAGTCTAGCACTCTTTGGCCTTCCTAAGAGCTGGCATAGCTACCGGGACTCGGTGAATGGAAGGGAGAAACTGCCAAATTGGGAACGACTATGGTTGGATTTGATGCAGGAGGAGATCATACGGAGCACCAGAGACAGTTCTTCATCTATGCATGATGAGGAGAAGTGTGCCTTAACGAGTAAGGCGAAGAAGGGGAAGGGGAAGGTTCCTCTTTCCAAATCCAGTTCTTCCAATGATGGGAAGAAGGCTGACAAATCGAAAGTGTGATGCTTTCGTTGTCATGAGGCGGGCCATTATGCTGCAAATTGTCCACGAAGGAAATCTAAGAAGGGATTCAGGGAAGGATCTGAAGGTGAGGCACTTGCTTCACAGTTTGAGTTGGATTTCACACTCTTCGCATGCATGGTTTCATCCATGGTGAGAAGTGGTTGGTTTCTTGATAGAGGAGCTTCTTTCCACATGACCGTCGACAAGAGTTTGTTCAGTACTTTGGAGGAGAAAGATCTCCAGATACTCATAGCGATGGGTAATGATTAGAAGTATAGTGTCTCAGGTGTAGGCATGATTATTTTTTCAGAGGGAGCATGGATCTCGCTTTACCTTGACCGATGTCAAGTATGTACCAGGACTTTAGAGAAACTTGGTGTCGATCGCGATGCTAGAAGACAGAGGCTATGATGTAGTCTTCAGTAAGGGAAAGGTTTTCCTTAGACACATCATCACTAGACATGTGAAGTAGATTGGTTCACGGGTCAAGAACCTGTATTCTCTTGAGGTTCAAGATGCATGCAAAGCCTTGAGAAGCAAGGCAACTGATGGAGACTTGGTGGTTGAGAGGGAGGGTATATTACCTCTCAACATGCAGAGCAGAAGAAGTCTCAGACAATGGTGGAGGAGCCATGATTGGTGCAACAGCTTCAGGAGGTTGTGGAGCAGCTACAACAAGGGAAGCTGAGTGGAGATCAAGTAGAGATATCTACTCATGTAGAGACCTCCAGTAGGGGGCAACTTTGAGTCAGGTGGGCTGAGGGATCACATGCAACCATACCTCTAGGTAGGAGGTGGGGTGATATAGATGGATCGTCCCAAGGAGGAGGGGCATGATCCTTGAGGTACCCAACCTCTTAGATGAGGCCTTGCTACAGGTGCCCTGATGTGGAGTAGCAGGAACTGACTGATTGGGTAGAGACAGATGCAGATGGAGCGCCAGAGAGAGTGACAATGCAGGGAATCCTAGGACAACACATATCTAGTAGGCTGCAGAAATGCGAGAGGCACAAGTGTTTTGCACAGTGCTAGGTGGCATAGAGAGGTGTGCAATGGTGCGAGATGCATGGATATGTTGCAGTAGTACAGATGTCAGAGAGGGAGTACTTGTCAGCAGCAGGTAGAGCTTCAGCATCAGAGTATGTTCCTAGCCCAACAGAGGGGTCAGTTGGGAGTGTTTTTGTTCCAAGTGTTGTTGGAGCAAGTGGACCGGGTAGATGTGTTGCATGCTGAACATTCCAGAGTTACGGGATAGGGGTTGCAGATAATCCATATCTTGTTGAGAGGGAGTGTTGAAAATGCAACAAGATGATGGAGCTTAGTGAAAAGAAGTCGCCTTCACTAAGTGGTCCGTAGGCTATTTTTGGCGCAAAGTCTATTTTTAGACATATGAATCATGGTCTATGAGTTGCAGGATGCTATTTATGGATGATTGGTCATGTTGGTAAAAATAGATGGACTTCTATTTTTTGACATATGGGTGGAGTCTATTTTTAGACTGCCAGTCTAAATATAGAACAGTCGAATATTATTCGCTCTTAATAAAGTTTGGACTATAAACATTATCTTATCCTCTTGGATCACTTCAGTTCGAGCTAGGGATGTGGCACATGCAACTTCCAGAAGGAAATACGCTTTTCTAATGGGTTAGTTGAGCTATTGCATGAAGGAATTCAGTTAGAACTCAAGTGATTGAGTTCTGGTGGAGTTGGATGAGGAGTTGATGGAGTTGTGTTCAGTTTGACTTAGTTGAACTAGTTGTATTTAGTTTAACTAACAAATACACTAGTGATGAGTGGTGTGAATTAATTATTAATTAATTCACTAATTATTAACTCATGAATCAACTAAAGAATACATCAGTTAACTCAATGCATGGACAATTCAGTGGAGACAAGTGTTAGAGGTAAGTGAAAGGGCAAGACAACTGTCAGTTGTGACTATAGTTGTGCATGTGATTTGCACAATCAGTGGGATTGAGTATTGCCAATGAGGATTGCGTGGTATATCCAAGGGAAATACAAATTTGGATCATTAAGTCTAATCCATTCTCTATGCAGGATTACGCAGTGGAGGCAGGCAAGCAGCACGGGAGATTTGAGCCAGTGATTGATTTAGATCTATGCTGTATTGTGTGTAACACGTGGAGCTAGTATTGTACTGTGTACTGTTACATGATCTCAATCAATATAATATACAAATAGTTGTGGGGTTTTCAATTTTATGCTTTCCCCAGGTACATAATGTGTTGATATGTGTGATTGATGCTTCAATGTGCGCAAGTGAATGTTTCTTAATACTGCTAAATTGATGATCAACGTAGAGGAGGTTATGTATTATGCATGATTATGCAAATAGTGTATAATTAGGATAATCTCTGTGAATAAGTGTCATATTATTCAAAATTTCTTTATGGCACCAGGAAATGGCCCCATTTCACCCCTGAAAATGTTGAAATTGGGTGGCACATGTCATCTTCCACGTCATCATCCATACTGCCACATCAGTGATGACGCCAACTACCATGTCTTCTCTGAAGACCGATCAGAGGCCACCACATGGCCACCTAGAGGAGAGAGAAAAAGGCCTGCTGATCTTGTTTTTGTATGAATTTCCTTTGTTAGTGACTTTCGATCCTCCTCGACGATTTTGCACTAAATCGCAATATTGCAATCCCGCAAGGTTATTGGGGGAGTAGCCCCTCTGTTCTTGAAATCATTGATAATGCTAGATTACAGGATACAAGACTGCTGTGACTATGGGACTGCCGACTTGCGGGATGCGGGATTGTGTGCTGCCCTCATACTTAGCCATTTTCTTGGTTTTCTAGGCTTTCTAAAGGCAATCTTCAACATGCTCTAACTTCTGATCCATGAGTCCTTTTTTGGACTTCTATATACCATTGGAAACTCTTTCTAAGAACTAGGCACTAGAGAGGGTCTGCTTAATCTCTGAGATATTCTGTGGCCTAGGAAAGTGACTCCAAACTTCACTTCTCTTGGGCAACCTTGACCAATTGAAACCCACAATACAGTGAGTGATAATAGAGTATTGGAGGACAAGACTCCTAAGGAGATGTTTACCTGAGTTAGACCAAATGCGAGTCATTTGCACATATTTGTTAGTCCATTTTGTGTCCACATTCCTATAGAGAAGAGGACTAAGTCAGAGCCCTTGTCAGAAAAGGGAATTTTTGTGGGATATAATGAGGTCCCAAAGGCATATAGGGTCTATATTCCAAAAAAAAGGAGAGTCATTTTCATTTAGGATGTTAGATTCAAGGAGGATAAGACCTTTAGGAGGTCTCATGATATTGAACCAGTAGGGGTAGATTATTAAAGCAAGTGACTCTCAAGATTGAGCAGCAACTAACAACGCCAATAACAGGGACACAACCTGTAGATTGAGAGGAGGAGTGATATTTTCCTTCAAGATTTACCAAGAGGAGTGTGAGATGTGTTGAACAAACCTTGAGAGATGTTGAGGATAATGTGAAGGATCTTGGAAATACATTAAGGTAGAATAGACAACCAACAATATTTTCCAATTATTTGGCCTTATTGAACAACATAAATGAGTCCGAGCCTTCCACTTTTGAGGAGGCTGCAAATGAGCATGTATGGAGGGATGCCATGGTGGACGAGTATAGCTCCATCATGAAGAATGATATATGGGATTTAATGTCGAGGCCTGAGTGGAAGTTAGTGGTCACTTCTCAATGGATATTTAAGATCAATAATGTAGTTGAAGGTAGTGTTCAATAAGTACAAAGTAAGGTTTGTGGCAAGAGGGTTATCTCAAAAGGAGAGAGTGAAGTATGAGGAGACATCTGCTCTTTTCATCATATATGCATATATTGAGGCGATCATACCTATTTATTCAGATATTAAGTGGATGATACATCAGATGGATGTGAATATTGCCTTCCTTAATGGGGTGATTAGGGAAGAGGTGTATATTGAGAAACCCCAAGCCTTCAAGGTGCATGGGAGAGAGTCTCATGTATGCAGGTTGAAGAAGGACCTCTATGGGCTTAGGCAGGCTCCACACACATGGTAAGATAGGATTGATAAATATTTTCTTAGTTTGGGCTTCACCAAGGGTGAAGCATACTCCAACTTGTATTATGTACTAATTGAGGGTGAAGCATTTATGTTGGTCCTCTATGTGGACGATCTCTTCTTGACATGATTAGAGAAGCTCACGAGGATGTGCAAGGAGGACATTGCTTCAGAGTTTGAGATGAAATACATTGACTTGATGCATTAATTTTTGGGACTAGAGGTGTGGCAACAACCAAGAGAGATTTTGCTAGGGTAGGAAAGTATGCAGTTAAGATCTGGAGGAGACTCTGAATGGTGAACTGTAGGGTGATTTATACACCTATGAACACCAAATCGAAGAAGCTAAGTTCTTATGAGGTGAGTTGGTGGATCCCACGTTGTATAGGCAGTTGATTAGGTCCTTGATGTATTTGGTCAACACAAGGCTAGATATATGTTTTGTTATGAACACACTTGGCTAGTTCATGGTGTAGTCGAGATAGGTTCATTGGGTTGTATTGAAGCATGTGTTGAGATACCTATGAGGTATAATGGACTCTGGATTGAGATATGTTGGAATTAGTGGAGTAGAGTTGTAGGGGTACACATATTCTAATTGGGATGGGAGTGATGTGGATAGAAAATCCACATTTGGATGTTGTTTTAGCTTGGGATTGACCATGATCTTGTAATATAGCAGGAAGCAACAACCAGTTGCACTTAACTCAGCAAAAGAAAAGTACATGGCAGTGAGCCCGGGATTTGGGAAGCCCTATGGCTTCATGAGATGCTCACAGGGTTATTTTCTTGAGTTGGATCCCACAGTGATTCCTTGTTATATTTAGAGTTGCATTAAGTTATCTAACTATCATGTGCTTCATGATAGGTCCAAACATATAGAGATTATATATCACTTCATTATAGAGAGGTTCCAAAAAGGTGTTGTGATATTGCAGTACATTTCCATAGAGGAGCAAGTGGAAGCTATTCTCACCAAGCCTCTAGTGAAAGGGGAATTTGTGTTTTACATGAACAAGTTGGGGGTCATAAGGAATCCCTTCCTTGCTAGGGGGAGTGTTGAAGTTCTTGGTAGCTTAAGAATGTATTCTACATAAGCTTAGTGTCTTAGCATGTAGGAGATATTTGATTGCCTCTTTAGGTGCTCGCTTGGTGGAGTAGGTAATTTATGACTTCTTTCTTGAGTCTAGCTTAGAAAAAGTACAATAATTAATCTTAAATCATTGTTGTTGTCTATTAATCCAAAGTAGTAAGGATAGATAATAAAATTATTTAGGTGACTTAGTTTTGATCTCAACCATTAATCTCAAGTAAGGCAATATCTAACCTTGATTGTCAATCACTTAGGAGATTAGGGTTAGAGATTTGGCTTAATGAACTTATAAAATAAGCCTAAGGGAGAGGTGAAGCACACAAGTGGAGAAATTCCTTGTAGCATCAAACTGCTAATTGTAATATGCTAAAACAATAGATTTGAATCTACTCTAGTCATCAACGGAAACAATTAAACGATCATGAAATCACAAAGCATACAAGAGAAATAATTCAATCAACATATTACACAATGATTTCTTGGGGAAAGCCATAACTAAAAGCAACTGCTATATGTATATTGCATTAGTAAAAAACTATGAGAAAATTACAATGCTTTGCTGAAGCTCGAGCAACATTTGCACTATCTCTATCTGTCTTAGAACTTCCTAGACAAGTCTAGGCCAATACTTAACAATTTTCGGCTTTCCGAAGTCCCTATTTCCTTGTGTTGTTTCCTTGGGAATTATCTCCTTATTAATTGGGGAAATTCCTCAAAGGAATTGCACAATACATCATAGGGCTTCCTCTGACTACATGCACCACCTATACAATTTGGATGATTATACAACTAATAGTACATTATCCCTAAACTCCAATCTCAATTGGGTAACTCTCAGATTTGGCATGCATGAGTTATTTATGAGTGAATTATCAGTTTACTGGTTGATCACTGCAAGCAACACCACACTACTAGACCTCCCACTAGTTCCTCCAACAGTTGGAAGTAGTTTAACTGATTTTAACACAATTAAACTAAATTAATTATTTACAACTCAAAATAAACTCAATGATGGCTCCTATAATGTAGGATACTCTACATGACTCAAGTTAGACCCTCAACTCAAATTAACTGAGACAATTAAGTCAAACTAACTTAGTTAACTAATACAAGTTGTCATGAGATGTGGACTTACAATTTTATTCCCAATTTAATTCAAGGACAAATTTAAATTAGGATTTTCTTCTTGCATTTTCAACACTCCCTCTCAATAAGAAAAGGATTATCTTCTACCCCTATCTTGCCTCTATGAAACTCGAATTTTCACCTTGACAATGCATTTTTCAAAATATTTTCATCATGTTCTTATATAGAAATGTACTCCAACAACATGATTCTCCTCTGCACACAATCTCGTAGATGGTGCTACCGGATGTCGAAATGCTTGGACCGATCATGATAAACTGGATTCTCATAGAGTTTGATGCAACTCTAATTGTCATAGTAAAGCACTTTAGGATCCATTTGTTGAACAAATAACCCAACAATGATCTTCCTCGTCCAGATAGCCTCACAAGTTGCTTGACTAGTAGCCATGTACTTTGATTTTGTTGTGCAACTGAACTTTGCTTCCTGTTGTACTGAGAAACTATCACTGACCCAATATTAAAGATTCCCCTTGATGTGCTCTTTCTGTCAGATGGACTCCCTGGCCAATTTGCATTTGTGAAGCCTTGAAGCTTCACTCCCTCTGTTCGTCTGTGCCAAAGACCAAACTGAGTGGTGCCTCTAAGGTATCTCAACACATGTTTAGTTGCCGTCCAATCGATTTTGGTTGGCATAACCATTGCTTGACTAAGTTGGTTAACTGAAAAACATATGTTTGGTCATTTGTTCTCCAAATACATAAGTGAACTCACAAGCTGCCTGTAAATAGTAGCCTCCACTATTTAACCTGAAGTAGCATATTCCTTCCTCCAATTTCCTGCTAGAGGAGTCTCCATGGGTTTGTTTCTCTCCATGCGGAACTTCTTCAGTATCTCGTTGGCATACTTTCCTTGAGAGACAAACAATTCCTCATCTCCTTGCCATACTTCCATACCAGGGAAATAATGCATGATCCCTAGGTCCTTCATCTTGATTTCTATTGTGAGATCCTCTCTGCAAGATTTTGTTGAAAAGCGTAACTAGGTTCGGTCTTCATAATGACATGTAATTATGATTTTATGTAAATATATGTAAATAATAAAAATGTAATTACTATTTTGACTTGCTTCATGGGTTTCATGAGCAAGGGATTTTGTTTTTTGAGTCAAGAATCCCATTGAGAGTATTTAGGGTTTATTCATCTAGACATAAAAGAGTCATTGTCATGTAAATGAAGTAATGTTACACTTTGTAATAGGTCAATATTGTCTATGTAAAGTATCCTCCAATAAGTTTTCACCAAGCCCCTTCAAGTCAACTTACAAACTATGAAGAAAACTGCGAGATGAAGTTGACCTAAACTCCAGTTGTCAAGCCAGCTTACAAAATATGAAGAAACCTACAAGATGAAGTCAACCTAAACTACAATTGTCAAGTTAGCCTAAAGGGTAGCGAATAAGGGTATATATATCCCTACTCAGCCTCATTTGGAGACATGCAATTCGGACAAGCATTCACTGGAAAAGTGCGAAGATTCTTTTGGGATATCATCTTCTAGGTATAGCAAAGATTCTTCTAGGAAGTGCAAAGTATGGGTAGTAGACTCTTCTGGGCAGAAGATCCTTCTAGGAAGTGCGAAGTTTGGGTAACAAACTCTTATGGGCAGTGCGAAGCTAAGGCAGTGAAATTCTTCTAGGGCAGCAAGAGAGAGACTCTACTAAGTGATCAAATAAGAGACCGAGGTTCTCTCTAGAAGACCTAGAGATCAAGATTATCTAGGGAAGTTGTGAAGGTGCAGTACAAGAGATAGATACTGAGTTTCTCTAAGAGGAAAGACAAAGGAAGGAAGAGGTAAAACATCAAGGTGGGTGACAAGGTTCTTGGGAGGATACTATAGTGAAGGGTTGGTGTCATGGTCTTGATACTTATAAATTAAATATTTAAAAGAAGAATTTTATCGGGTTTTCCTCTTAAGAGGTGAGAGGTTTTGGCCCTGGATGGAGAAGCCTATATACTATGTCACTTGTCTTTATTTATTGGTAATTGTCTTGATGAAAAGAACACACTAAGAAGATAACAAAGAAAGATCATAATTTAAGAAGTAAAACATACCACAAACAATTATCAAGCAGATAAATTGTTAACATTGAATGCCCTAGATTTCTCAACATGGTATCATAGCTAAGGTGTTGAAGTCAAAATAAGGGAATCAAAGGGACACTCAAGGATCGATTTTCAAAAAAGGCATCAAAGCAAGTCGAAGGTTATATAAGCAAAAAATCAAAATCTACATTGAAGGATAAAACCATAGATCAAAGAAGTAGTCTACAACAACAAAAGTTTTTGGATACTTTAGTCCTCATCAAGTTGTCTACAAGGCAAGATAGATCGAAGCACTTTAAAGATGAAGATGACGTCATCTTGGAGAAATTCAAAAACCCTAGAAATATTTATGATCTACAATACAAAAGAAGTCGAAGTATATTGAAGGCGAGAAGGCATTATCATCATTTTCAAGGTCATAATGCAAGCAAGGATCCTCTCCTTTTCCTTGAAGAAGTTCATCCAAAGAAGCAAAAAATCATTCTCATCAAAAGGAGCAACCTTCTCTATTGAAGAAAGAAGTTTTCATTTGGAAGAAGAACATCCAAGAGGGACCTCTAATACATCTTCTTCAACCATAATAAAAGTGATCAAGGTGAAGATTTCATATTCACTTGTCAAGTAAGTATCTTTCATTATTTAATCAATTTGGTAAAATGTCTTCATGTTTGCAAGGTGATCTATAAGGGATGGGTCATCGAAATTACTTACATGAAAAAGGAGGATAGACATAGTCCTCTAAGAAGGTGAAGTCATTGAACATATTAAAATGTCTCCTCTGAAATCATGGAAATGGATTCTTATGAAGGATCCCCTCATATATCAATATTGGAGACATCAAAGAGATATATATGATAAACTTGTAAGAATACTCTTTGAAGATGCGAGAAATAAGGTCACATGACTTAGATCTGATCTACACAAAAAGTAAAGGTATCAAAAAATAAAGGGTATCTTCATAAGATCTCATCTACAAGATCTAGGAAAGAAGATAATCATCATTGATCTATAATGCACTAACTGATAATCAAGGTAACAAAGATCCACAGGATAAGTAAGTTACCTCATTCAACAACTTGTGATTTCTATGCAAGATAGAAGAAGACAAGTTGAGGGTTAAAGTGTTGAAGGATCAAATAAAAGGATTCAGACACTTTGTCAGAAAGAAAGAAGAACATAGCTAAGATTCATTGTTATACAAGAAAGATTGTCCTTAGCTTAAGAAGGACAATAACAAGAAGGATATATAAGAAGTCATTTCACCAAAGAAGTGGAGGAAGTTGAAAGAAGGAAGTCTATTAGGTCCTTATAATACTAGTGATTCCCCCATTACTATTGTCATTGTAGCCCTTATTGTTATTGTTATTCCCTTATTGTCCCCATATTGTTATTATTGTACCCCATAGAAGCCCACTATTGTTATTTTTGTGCCCTTATATTATTATTGTTAGGTCGTCTTGGGTTATATTGTGACCCCTTAGGCTCCTATATATAGAAAGGAGGCTTTGTCATTTGTATCATCCAAGAATTGTTCATTTGTGTAATGTAAAGGAGGTTTCCCCCTAGAAGAGGCTGATTTCTAAGGCATTGATCTTTATTTTTTATCTTTTGGTGAGCTGGTTTCATAACATTTGGTATCAGAGCTTTGGATTCTAAGGTTTTGTTGCTTCAAACAGATCATCGTGGCATTTTTGCTATAACTTTTTTTTTGCGACGTTTCAGAAGCTAAAAAAAAACCCATTTGAACCGAAATCGCTCTGAACCTCGGATCCGAATTTCAGATGTTTTCTCACTATGTTTTTGGAGATATGATCCAAGGAAGTTAGGGTTTTTGCAAGATCTCGAATTATATGTCAAACAGGTGACTTGAGAAAAATCGTCATATTTTTTTTTTTTTAGCATTAGATTGAAATTTCGTAAGAAGTTACAGAAAGAGGAAGACCTGTAGTTTTTTGTACATCAGTTTAAGGTCCTAAGGTTGAAACAGTGATACGTGGAATTTTGTACAAGTTCGCTCTACTGAACCCGCCTATAATCAGGTCATCGTGGGAGATTTGGCATAACTCTTGGAGAATCCAACCTTGATTAGACTTACGGGGTTAGAAAGAGGACTTAGAGGGATGCCATAGGAAGCAATTTCAGATACATCAAATTCAATATCGAGCTACTACAAAGTGAAAAAATGTGTGTAGTTTTTTTAGATTTTTGCACAAGTTTGGTTTGAAAGATTAGTTGGAAAGAATTCAAAGGGCATAGTGAAGCATTATTATCATTAATTGATGCCCCGAAGAAAGAAAATGGAAACACCTAGTAAGCAACCTGAAATCTCTAACATGACTTATGAAGAAGAGGAAGGAATGCAACATGATATATCAAAATTAGGAGACCAAGTGAAACAAAATTCACTCTCACAAAAAGTAACGGAAGCTAAGATGGATGGTTTATAGAAAGACGTAGAAGCTAAGATGGATAATTTAAAAAAGGGCATAGAAGCTAATATGGATGGTTTAAAGAAAGGTGTAGAAGCTAATATTAATGATGTGGAAGCTAAGATGGATGGCGTGGAATCTAAGATGGAAGATTTGAAGACAAATTTGACAAAGTTTCTACAAGAAATTCTTACTAATGGCGAAAGGGTAATAAAGGAAACTCATGATGAGAACAAAATAAATGTTAATCATGATTTCATAAACTCTAACGTTGGATCGAAGACCCATCATGCTCAAAAGATCGATATGAGGAAGTTTGATGGCAAGGATCCCGTAACATGGATACTACAAATGGAGCAATATTTCGATCTCCATAATGTGCAAAACGCACAAAAGGTACTCATTGCAACTTTATATTTGGAACCAAATCAGTTTGTATGGTATCGATGGCTTTGCTCTCGTAAACAAATTTTCACTTGGGCAATTTTTACGGATGAAATGGTAGCACATTATGAGGATACAAAAAGCAACACTTTTTTATCCAATTAATAAATCTCAAACAAAAGGGTTCAATGGTGGAGCACATTGAGGACTTCCAAAAATTGAATATAAGGGTAAAATATATTCCAGAGGAGCATAGGATTGATGTGTTCATAGGGACTTTAAAGGATAACATCCAATATGAGATTTGCCTTTGGGAACCTGATTCATTGGAGAAGGCATTCGGGTTGGCAAGAAAAATGGAAAGAAAAATTATGGCAACAAGGAAGCCTACCACTCACAATTATAAGATGGAAGTGTTGTTGCCCATAGCCTTCCACAACCTGCAAGGTTGACACCACAACAGTTGGAAGAAAAAAGAGAAAAAGGGATTTGTTATAGTTGTGATAGAAAATACACTAAAGGTCATAAGTGTGCTACGAAGAAATTATTTTACATAGATTGTGAAGAGGAGGAAGAAAAGGAACAAGAAACGTTAAAAGAAGAGGATATACACCAGGAACAAACCCTATAGAAAGAAGAAATGCATCCGACCATATCTTGTAATGCATTGGTTGAAATTACGACTCCTTAAACTATCAAGATAGAAGGACATATCAAGAAGACAAAGGTAATAGTGTTGATTGATTCAGACAATGCCCGTAATTTTATTCATTGTAAGATAGCCAAGGAATTGAATTGCTTCCTATATCCAGCACCAGAGTGTCAAGTGATGGTTGCAAGTGGAGGAACAATAAATTGCTCTGGAAAGTGCCATAATATCAAGCCATCCATGGGAGAATATGTATTGAATAGCCCAATGCTTTCCATTCCAATGGGTGGTGTTGGATGTTGTACTAATGAGTCCAATGGCTACAATCCTTAGGTACAATAGCTTTTAATTTTCAAGAACTTTTTCATGAAATTTTCTTCAAAGGAAAGGAAGTTGAATTAAGGGGTATCGCAGGGAAAACCAGGAAAGATAATCAGCTCTAACAGAATGACAAAGCTTCTAAAGAAAGAACAATGAGGCATAATTGCACAATTATGTTCACTAGAGGTTCCCACATCGAAATCATCTATTTCTCAAGATCTCCAAAAAGTCTTGGACAATCATTCCAAGGTATTTGAGACCCCTAAAGGCCTCCCACCTATTCGTGATCATGATCATGCTATTCATTTGATTCCAGGAAGTGTTCCTCCAAACATTAGGCTTTACATATATCCCTATGCCTAAAAGAGTAAAATTGAACGTATGGTTGTAGAAATGCTAGAGGCTGGTATAATTCAACCTAGTCAAATTTCTTTCTCTGCTACAATAGTATTGGTTCACAAGAAGGATGGATCATGTTGCATGTGTACAGATTATAGGGACCTCAACAAGCTCACTATTAAAGATAAATTTCCCATTCCTGTCATTAATGAATTATTGGATGAATTGCATGAATAAATTTACTTCACCAAGTTGGATCTTCGTTAAGGATATCATCAAATCAGAATGAAGAATGAAGACATTCTGAAAACAACATTTAGAACTCATGAGGGTCATTATGAATTTTTGGTCATGCCTCTTGGCCTTACCAATGCACCTTCTACATTTCAAGGTTTGATGAATTCCATTTTCAAACCCTTTCTTAGAAAATTTGTGTTAGTATTCTTTTGATGATGTACTAATCTACAACAAGTCCTAGAAGGATCATGTTCAACATGTTGACAGGGTGCTCAAACTATTGGAGGAGAAACAAATATATGCAAAAGCTCCAAATGTTTTTTTGGAGTACAAGAGGTGGAATATCTGGGTCATATTGTATCTCATGAATGTGTTAAGGTAGACCCTAGTGAAATTAAAACCATTAAGGAATGGAAAATCCCCACATCCATAAAGCATCTGCGAGGATTCCTTGGTTTGACAGGGTATTATCGCAAGTCTGTTAAAAATTATGTGAGAATAGTAGTAGCTCTAACAACATTATTGAGGAAATATGCATTTTCATGGACTCCAGAAGCAACAAAGGCTTTTGAAAATCTTAAAGAGGCAATGTGCCAAACACTGGTCGTAGCTACACTAGACTTCACAAAAACCTTTATTGTGGAATATGATACCTCAGGAAATAAAATTGGTGTTGTTTTAATGCAAGAAGAGAGACCCATTGCTTTCGAAATTCATCCAATCAAAGGAAAGTATTTACACAAAGATTTATGAGAAAGAAATGTTGGAAATACTACATGCACTTAAGAAATGGCGACCCTACCTAATGGGAAGACACTTCAAGGTGAAAACATATCATGATAGTCTTAAATACTTTTTAGAACAAAGATGATCTTCAGAAGAGTAGCAAAAATGGGTCACAAGGATGTTGGGTTATGACTTTGAAATCATCTACAAAAAAGGGAATCAAAATGTTGTGGCAGATGCACTCTCAAGAAAGAATGAGGATGCAGAAGAATTTCTTTGCGCCATTTCTATTATCCAACTAGATTGGATAAACGAAGCAAGGGATGAATAGAAGAATGACGAAGAAGTATGGGCATTCATTCAAAAGTTATAACAAGGTCCCAATACATCTGATGCATTTAGCTGCAAAAATGATTCGTTATGGTACAAAGATCGGTTATACCTATGTAAGAATTCCCAACTCAAACAAAAGATTCTTAGGGAATTGCACACCTCTCCCTTAGGAGGGCACTGAAGATTTCTAAAAACTTACCACAAGGTTAAGAAGGTTTTTTTTTGGGATAGCCTTAAATCGAATATTCAAAAGTTTGTGGTAGAATATTTGGTTTGCCAACAAAATAAAGTTGAAACAATTAGGACCCCGGGTCTATTACAACCTTTATCCATTCCAATCCAACGTTGGGAGGAGCTTTCAATGGATTTTATCACAGGCTTACCCAAGTTCGAAGGAAAGAGTGTTATCATGGTGGTAGTTGACAGACTTACCAAATATGCACACTTTTGTGCATGATCTCATCCATTTAAAGCAAGTATAGTTTCTACTGCATTTATGGAAACACTTTAAAAGCTACATGGAAACCCAAAGATTATTATAAGCGACTGAGATCCCATTTTCACTGGAAATTTTTAGACAAAATTATTTTCTTGTCTTGATACTCAGTTAGCTCATAGCTCATCTTATTGTCCTCATTTTGATGGGCAAACTGATATAGTAAGAAATGTTTGGAAGGATATCTTCGCTGCTTTGTATATGATAAACAAACACAATGGGTTATATTGTTTCCTCACTGCAACAAAAATGACCCCATTTATGGCACTTTATGGATATCATCCACCATCCATCACATCATATTTAAGATAACATTCTAAGGTTCAAGCAGTGGAAGATCACTTAGAGCATCAACAATAAGTTCTCAAACTCTTAAAGGATAACCTCACCTTGGTAGAATAGAATGAAACAACAGGCATGTCAACATCACAACAAAAGAGGTTTTGATATAGGTGATTGTGTATTCCTATGGCTACAACCATATAAAAAAATGTCCCTTAAGCAAGCTAAGAAGGATAATAAATTATCACCAAAGTATTATGGTTTGTACAAGGTGTTGCAAAAGATAGGTACTATGGCATACAAATTAGAGCTTCCTACAGCTTCCCGAGTGCACCCAATTTTCCATGTTTCATGCTTAAAGAAGGTTATAGGTGATAAGCTCCCAGTTCAAACAATATTGCCAGAACTTGATGAGGAAGGAAAAATCATATTGGAACCTGAAGCAGTCACAGAAATAAGAACTTGACAGCTATGAAATCGAATCATTAGAGTATCAAATCAAAGTGGAAGAATTACCCGTTGAAGATTCACATGGGAGGTGACAATTTAATACGAAACATCCAAACTACTCAAAGGTTGAGGACGTCACTTTTTTGGAAGGAGGGGGCATGTTAGGTTCCTATATACTAGTGATTCCCCCATTCTATTGTCATTGTAGCCCTTATTGTTATTGTTTTCCCCTATTGTCCCCATATTGTTATTATTTGCCCCATAGAAGCCCACTATTGTATTTGTGCCCTTATATTATATTGTTTGGTGGCTTCGGTTATATTGTACCCTAAACTCTATATAATAGAAAGGAGGTTTGTCATTTGTATCATCCATAATAATAATAATAATAATAATAATTAATAGAGAGGCAGCCGACTCCTCAAAATTGAGATCCGACCCTCCTCTTTGATTTCCTCCTCTCTATTTATACCCTAATCAGCTGCTCTTCTTCTATCAAGCTTCAAGTTGCCCTGATGATGGATCCCAGTTGGGATTCGAAACGTTGGCAGGAAAATCTTATTACTGTGGAATCTCCGATGTCTGAATCAAAAACCTATGGTAGTCAAGTTTGAAGGATATAATTTTGGTGACCTCACTGGAAGATCAAAGGAAGAAGTCATCCAGGACAAGTCTCATCATATATCAATTTAAAAGGGAAACATATGCTGAATAAGGATATGTGAGATGGAATCCTCATTCGAGGATTCACCAATCTAGAAAGGAAGCAAGTGTTTCGTCAGGAACTCCAACTTGTGGAGTTCATGGGATTATGGTATGATGACATGAGAGATGAAGTAGATCAAGGCATTGAAGATCTATTCAATAAAGGAAGTTGTTGAAAGAAGCCTAGATGACCTAAAGGTAAATAAGTTATGCTTGTATTTAATGTTATAAAGTCACGGCGTATGGTTGCAGGTAATAAGGATTACTACTTCTAAATTGAGAAGCATGATCAAAATATCCTCCTATGAAATAATGTCAAAAGGCATGAATCACACTAGATGAAATCAACACAATATGTACTCATGTGAAGTATGAGGTGGTTGACTACGATTGAAGAACTCTGATTAGAAGCCCCTAGAAATGAAGTGTATGAAAAGATAGGATGAGATCGTGATAACATGCAACAAAGAAAGAATGCATTCAAGATTCGAAGTCCAAGAAGATTTGACTAGAAGATCTCCCGTAAGAATGTGAAGACTTTGATGGAAGTAAAAAAAAGATAGAGACCCTTGACACTGAATATCTGTGGGAGATGTTTCAATCTACATGCAGGATGCTGATACTTATAGGAAGATGTCATGGTGAAATATCATCACAAAGGTAATTCTAATTCAAAGTGTTCATTAATTATTTTTGAACTAACATCTGGTTGGGTTTATGTGGGACTGTCAAAGGGAAGGTCTATGAATGACTTCCAAGTAGACCATATAGAAGGACGTAATGTCCTTTCGAGAAATATGGCATGAAAACATAATGACATGAAGAAAGCCAAATGGAAAATCTGATAGATCACTTTCTGATGAGTTGAGGACATGAATGACTCATGAAAAAAAGTGATGAATGACCTGTGCCCTATATATATAGAAGTTCCCAAAAGGTTGAAGACTCCTTAAAGGAAATTCATGACATTGAAGAAAGGATTTCTTCATGCAATTGATTGTTGTATGATCTCCACATGAAGAGCTTCTATAGGTCCCTAGTTAAGAGGGAGCATGAGAAGAAGTTTCTTACTTGGAAGAAACTCAGAAATTCCTAAGCCGAAAGCTTAGGTACATTCCTTTGTGATAGGAATGAGTACATTCCTTTAATGGAATAAAACCTTCTAGAATAAGAAGGAGCGATATACATGTTGTTTTGTGCTTCATCTAAGAAGACAGAATGGAGGATTATGTAATCATTTGGCATTTGATGCTCTTGTGGGATGAAATAGGGAATCCCATGAAAGAGTAGTCATGGAGGACTGATATTATTTTGGGGATTGGAGAGTCCAAGAAAAGAATAGTCATTATGGAGCATATCCTGAGAGAACCCAGGTGGGGTATGTTTTGAGAGAGACAATGATGAGTTTATCTATAAATCATTGGTCTCACCAACATTTTTCTCTGATCTTGTGGAAAGATAGAGTTGTTAGTCAAGGCTTTGCTATATAAATGTTGGTTGGTATGATGTTATACAAATGAGTTACAAATCTGAATTCTTCTTATGAGAGATTCTTCAGATTGAGAAAGTCCAAGATACCATTATGGATACCTCCCTAGTTAAGAGGGAGTGTTGAAAAGTGTAAATAGGTTTGGTCTTCATAATGACATGTAATTATGATTTTATGTAAAGAGATGTAAATAAGAAAAATATAATTATTATGATGACTTGCTTCATGGGTTTCATGAGCAAGGGATTTTAGTTTTTGAGTCAAGACTCCCATTTAGAGTCTTCATGGTTTATTCATCTAACATAAAAGAGTCATTGTCATGTAGATGAAGTAATGTTACACTTTGTAATAGGTAAATATTATCTATGTGAAGTATCCTCCAAGAACTTGTCACCAAACCCCTTCAAGTCAGCCTACAAACTATGAAGAAACTGCAAGATGAAGTCAGCCTAAACTCCAGTTGTCAAGTCAACCTAAAGGGTAGCGAAGAAGGGTATATATAGCCCTAATAAACCTGATTTGGAGACACACAATTTAGACAAGCATTCACTAGAAAAGTGTGAATATAAGACATAAGAAAGAGGGCTAAAAGGAGAGCAAAGAAGGAGCAGCAAAAGGGAGGTGTGAAGATTCTTCTGGGACATCATATTCTGGGTATAGTGAAGATTCTTCTGGGAAGTGCAAATTCTGGGCAATATATTCTTCTCGGCAATGCGATGTCTAGGAGGTAGATTCTTCTTGGAAGTGCGAAGTCTGGGTAGTGTGATTTTAAGGTAGTGAAATTCTTTTGGGGTAGTAAGAGAGAGACTATACTAAGTGATCAAAGTAGAGACTGAGGTTCTCTCTAGAAGACCTAGAGACCATGTTTCTCTAGGGAAGTTGTGAAGGTGCAGTATAGGAGATAGAGACAAAGTTTCTCTAGGAGGAAAGGCAAAGGATGGAAGAGACAAAACATAAAGGTGGGTGGCAAGGTTCTTGGGAGGATACTATAGTCAAGGGTTCGTGTCATGGTCTTGGTACTTATCAATTGAAGATATAGAAGAAGAATTTTATCAGGTTTTCTTCCAAGAGGTGAGAGGTTGTGGCCCTGGCTAGAGAAGCGTATATACTATGTCACTTGTCTTTATTTATTGGTAATTGTCTTGATGAAAAAAAACACTAAGAAGATAACAAAGAAAGATCATAAGTTAAGAAGTAAAAGCATATCACAAGCAATTATCAAGCAGATAAATTGTTAACATTGAATTCCCTAGATTTCCGAATAGATTTTACCAGCTTCTCATCACCTGTTAGAATTAAATCATCAAAATATAATACTATAATAAACAATTTACCTTCAACCACAATATGGTAAGGGTTCACATCTGATTCACTTTTGGTGAAGCCCAACTTGCGAAATAGTTGTCAATCCTGGTGTATTAGGCACATGGTGCTTGTTTCAATCCATGCAATGCTCGCTTGAGTTTGCACACATGTGGCTCTCTGTGGAAGGTCTCAAATCCTTCCAGTTGTTCAATATAGACCTCTTCCTCAATCACACTGTTGAGGAATGTTGTCTTCACATCCATCTGATGTATCGTTCATCCCATCTGTGCTGAAAAATGCTATAACAAATATTATTGAAGGGTACCTTACTAATGGAGCAAAGGTCTCTTTGTAATCAATTCGCTCCACCCGATAGAACCCTCTGGTCACAAATTTGGCCTTGTGTTTCTCCACACTCCCATTTGCTACTTGATTTACCTTATAAAGCCGTCTGGAAGTCACCACTAACTTGTCTGCTGGTCTTGGGACCACTTCCCAAACAATGTTTCTAATAATGTAGTCATACTCCTCAACCATGACATCAACCCATGCTAGTTTCTGCACTACTTCCTCGAATGAGGATGGCTCAATCTCTACACTCTCGCTCATCAAAGCCATGTAGCCAGTTTACTGATCTGGTGACCTCCTCTTCTTGCTTTATGATGTGGGTGATCTCACATTCCCTATAGCATCATGCATCAATCTGTCAACCTCTCTGGTGTGCTTCCTTCCATCTATGGAACTCTTTGCATGAGTGGGTGCTTCCACTCTCTGCTCCTCTACATGTGACTGCTCCACATCATCCCAAGGTTCTTACTTTGGAACTAAAATCTCCTCTTCTCCATGCAACTGAAGCTCCCTCTCAAGGGAACATCTCATGGCCTTCTGTTCATTGAACTTCACATCTATATGAACCATTGCCATCCTGTGAGATGGAAGGTACACCCGATAGTTGTGAGGTGTATCAGTATACCCTACAAATATGCCCAACTCAGTTGTTGGTTCTAGCTTTTTCATTTCATCCTTGGTAACATGGCAACAAAATGATGAACCAAAGATCCTGAAGTGTGCCACATCTAGTTTATAACATGAAAAATCTTCTTCTCGTGTACTCATCCCAAGAATCCGATGAGGACTTATGTTTTGCACATATACAACTGTGTTGCATGCTTCAACCCATAAGTGCAACGATAGGCCCTAATCATGTAACATCGCCCGTGCGACTCCCACAATACTCATGTTCTTCATTTCATCCACCCCATTCTATTGCGGTTTATGGGGTGCTATTAACTCTCGCCGAATACCTTCTTATGCACATAAGTTATTGAATTCATTTGACACATATTCTCCACCATTATTGCACTTAAGAGTTTAAATTTCTTGCCAGTGTATTTCTCAAAAAGTGCTTTAAATTCACGAAATTCAACTAATGTCTTATCTTTCTTCTGCATGAAGAAAATCTAGCACTTACCAGTAAAATCATCTAAAAATATTAAATGATACCGTTCTTGGTTGTGGAGGTTGTCGAGAACGGTTCACAGACATCTAAGTGAACTCTTTCAAGCATCGCTTGCGCTCGATTGTCCTTATCATGAAAGGTAGATTTGGTGTACTTCCCCAATGTACACCCTTTTCATGTGTCTCTCTGCTCTAGTGTACCCTTGGGAAGTCCTGTAGAAATTTTCTACATGATCTTCAAAGCTCTGTGGTGCAAGTGACCCAATCTTCTATGCCGCAACTCATTGATGTCTCAGCTCTACACCTTCTCTGATTTTGTGCTCAAAGCAACACAATTTTCTACATATAA
This sequence comes from Pinus taeda, assembly GCA_000404065.3. NCBI lineage: Eukaryota > Viridiplantae > Streptophyta > Pinopsida > Pinales > Pinaceae > Pinus > Pinus taeda. The sequence continues at coordinate 64,953 of APFE031698771.1, read as the reverse complement.
TTTGTAGATGTTCTTCACCTGAACCTTAATTCGCCTCATTTGTCCTGAGGCTATGTGACAAAGGAATGCATTTCCTTTGCTAAATATCGCATTGTAGCCATGATCCTCCAACATGGCAACTGAAACCAAATTCTTCTTTAAACCAGGAACATACATGACATCTTTTAATGTGAGAGGAGAAACAAAATCCCACTGAAAGGAAACTGTATGAATGTCGATCGCGCTATATCTCCCATCATCTCCCATTTCGATGTGCATATGGAGGTCCTTCTCCTCCAAGTCACTGAAGAATTCTTTATTGTCAGTCATATGGAATGAGGCTCCACTATCCAGATACACACACTACCCATCACTGATGTCACCATGCAAGCGATGAGGGTGAAATCTAGCTCGAAATATGAAGCAAGAGCTTGACCTGCTGCTCCTCCTAAGGGCTTGTTGCCAACCTTCTTGTGCAGACAGTTCATGGCATATTGTCCCAACTCGTGATAGTGAAAACATTTAATCTTCAACATGTCCTTCTTCTTCCGCCCTGACTGGAATTTGATTTGGAATGGGATGAATTCCCTTTCCCTTTCTTTGCCTTTCCAATCTAACGCAGAATTCTCCTCATCATCATGCTTGGATGACGATCCATCTTTAGTGTTCTTCCAAATATCTTCTTGCACCAAGTTGAACCACACATGTTCCCACTCTAGTAGCTTCTCCCTCCCATTTATTGAGTCCCGATAATTGTGCCAACTCTTGGGAAGGCTTAGAAGTGTTGGGTTGACCAGATCATCTTCAACAACTATAACACCAACACTTCAAAGCTCATCTCGACATTGGGTGAACTTGGTCAAGTACTTTGGTATTGTGTCACTCTTCTCCATCTTGATTTTACTGAGCCTGTCCTTCATTGACAACTTCCTGTGGTCATTGCTGTTTTGAAACAGGTCTGTCAAGGCTTTCCACATTGCATATGGAGTTTCCTTACCATGGAGGTTTGAGACAATATGATCTCGAACTCATTCTAAGATAATCATTCTCACCTTTGCAACACATTTTATCCACTCTGCTAGATCTTGAGAATCAACTGTTGGAGGCTTAGGAATATCTTTGCCTATGAATTCCTTAAGTCTGTTGTCTTCCAACATTGCCTCCATCCCATCCTTCCAAGCAATATAGTTCGAACTACCCTCAAAGGCATATTCAAGTCTCAATCCGTAGAACGACATCCTGCTGGCTCTGAAGTAGGATACTACAAATTCGATTTCACTACAAAAGGAAAGCCCGTATTCTCCTCTTCTAGAGTGATTTCTGCTCTGATGCCATGTAGGAATTCCTTTTAGATTCAAATCGTTAATTGTAATATGCTAAAATAATTAGACTTGAATCTACTTTACTCATCAATGGAACCAAGTAAACGATCACGAAATCACAAAGCTTACAAAAGAAATAATTCAACCAACACATTACACAATTATTTCCTGGGGAAAGCCACAGCTAAAAACCCTTGCTATTTGTATTGCATTAGTAAGAAAATATGATAAAATTACAATGCTTTGCTCAAGCCCGAGCAACCTGTGCACCATCTCTATCTGTCTCACAACTTCCTAGACAAGCCCATGCCAATACTTAACCAATTTTCTACTTGCCCAAGTCCCTATTTCCTTGTGTTGTTTCCTTGGGAGTTATCTCCCTATTAATTAGGGAAATTCATCAAAGGAATTGCGCAATCCATCATAGGCCTTCCTCTGACTGCATGCACCACTTGTACAATTCATATGATTATACAACTAATAGTACATTGTCCCTAAACTCCAATCTCAATTAGGTAACTGTCATATATGACACACAGGAGTTATTTATGAGTGAATCATTAGTTTGCTGGTTGATCATTGCAGGCAACACCACACTATTCTATAGACAACACCACACTACTAGACTTCCCACTAGCTCCTCCAACAGTTGGAACTAGTTTAGCTAACTTTAACTCAGTTAAACTAAATTAATTAATTACAATTCAAAACAAATTCAAACAGGGCTCCTATAATGTAGGAGACACTCTACATGACTCAAATTAGACCCTCAACTTGAATTAACTGAGCCAACTAAGTGAAATTAACTTAGTTAACTCATAGAAGTTGTCATGAGATGTGAAATTGCAATTTTATTCCCAATTTAATTCAAGGACAAAATTAAATTAGGGTTTTCTTGTTGCAATTTCAACAAACTTAGCTAAACTAAAGAGAAGGGAAGAAGAGTGCATGGAAATTTCAAGAGTATTTCTAGGAAGCCAAGTTTAGAAAATCGAGAGACCGAGTAGTTGAAGCGAAGAGGAGGTTGGGTTGTGGAGAGGCTAATTTAGCCAATGGACCCATTTTCCTGAGTGCACAAGGATCGTACAAAGAGGAAAGGAGAGGGTCAATTTATAGGTGGTGGAGGCCGGGTTTTCCAGGGTCGAATTCTTCAAGAGGCCAATTTTTATAGTGGAGTTGAATTATAGGTTGCAATGATGCATTTTTTCTATGTATTTTTCTCTGTGGGTCCAGGACTAGATTTTCTTGAGGATTTTAATTAAGGAAAATTGTTATGGGTGTATACTTGTTATTTTGATCTGATTGATATCTCTAATTTTATTTTTCCATTGTTAATATTTTATTTTAGAAGTTAAATATTAGTGATTTTATTTTCATAGCAATTCATAATTTTACTTAATAATTTCTGGGAATAAGAATTGTTGAGGTATAAATAAATCTAGATTACTATTAGAAATTTAACATTTTTAATGCACATGTTGTGTAGATATGGGTGTAAAAAGGATATTAAAAAAATGTAAGTGTCATGTTCAATGTTTTGTAATAATTTTTACTTCTCTTAAAAATATCCTCTCCGCTTGTGTGTTATTCCAAGTTGATTGTGAGATATAGTCTTCACTGTCATCTAAGTCTAAACATCATTTTTCTTATGCCAAATAGGATGTTCATATAGGTAGCATACCTTCTAAAAACATAGTGATTGATTGGTTTCAAGATGAATATGTGTGCTTACTCACCCTTTCCTTTACATCGAGAGAAGGAAGGAGGTTCTAAAAAGCAATCAAATGGGGTGCATAACATGTTTATGTATTGTTGATACTAATATGTGCAACATGAATCTCATGTGTTTTGTTTGCTTTTGCATCTTCTTCACTTAGTTGCAACCTTCTTTGGGAAGACCACTTCTTCATTCCCTAATATCAGGCTTGTCAAATCTACGATGTTCTACTTCCTTTACAAGTTCAAAAATTGGGCCAAGCATAAATAACTCTCTTGGTTTATTCTTCTTTCGAAGAATAAAAGTTATACTTTCATCCATTCATATACAACTAATATGTGGTTCTTCTTCCATAATGCATAACACTCCTATCGCAGTACCATGTTCTTCCCAACGAAATACGACAAACATTCATAAGAACAACATCACACATTATTCTATCACGATGACCTATAATCTGGAAGGTTTATCTCACATTGTTCTTGCACAACAACTGTGGTCCTTTCCAAGACAACTTTGGAAGTTTATCTCATGAAGCTAAGATATAATGAGCTATAAATCTTAAAAGTGTTAAGGTTTTGTTAATGTTCACATTAAAGGTTGGGTTTTGAAGGCATGGTTAGTTCGCAAGTGAAATCATGGGTTTACCTTTAGACACAAGGGTTTAATGAATGACTAGTTACTAAAGGAAAACACTTTGCGTCAAAGAAATTATTTGTGTGAATTTTGTGGTGGTATAAGAAACATTAACTTTATATTCTAATAATATATATTCTTCTAGTGGTTGATTAGTTGGGGAATGAATGTGCATTTTTTTTTCATTTTTTTTTTTAATATATGTGACATGTAGGTATGGTCATAAACAATAAACAATGGAATAATGAATATGATAGTAAATAGTTGGATATGTTATGTTCATTTTTTTGCAATAGATTTTACTACAATAAAAATATATTTTCCCCGTGTGTGTTATTTAAATTTAGTTATGAGTTATAGTTCTCATCAGCATACAAATCTAAACAAATCATTTTTCTTATGTCAATGTAACACCCTCCTCCCACATTTACCCAAGTTAATCGGTCTGTTGGGGTAAACATGTGATGAGAGGCTACTATGATGTGATTCAACTCCCCATGTATATTTAAGGAAGTGGAACCCACTAAACACAACCAATTTGACCTTCTACACATGCTACAGAACCTTCAGGACTCAACTAACCCTTCCAGGTGACCAACCCCTGAGGTAACCTAACATTTCACTGATATGGACCCTCCGCCACTCCCATGAAAAGCCATGCATGCAACTGAGGCCTTCCAATTGCTCTCACAACAACTAATGCTAATGAATGTGGAAATTTTCATCCATTTCTGAGTCAGTGACCCCGGATTTTGTGCCACTTTTTCAGGGCCAGGGTCAGGCCACTACCCAAAACTTCATGAAACTTCCAAAAATGATAAAAGATAATGGAATAAGGATACTAATGCATTCATTGGTACAATTACTTGATCTAACCCTACTAGCCATGACAAGCATTTCATCAAACATATCATAAACATGAAATCTACAGGTCATAACAACAAACTTGAGCATAGGGGTCTCATACTTATAAACCAAAATGTCATGTTTGATGTTTTATATTAATTTTACTACTTTATAAATCTCTCTTTCACTTGTATGTTATTTCATGTTGGTAGAGAGCTATTTTTAGGTCCCTATAATACTAGTGTAGCACCCATATTTTTATTGTTGTGCCCCATATAAGCCCATTATTGTTAATGTTTTGCCCTTACATTTTATTGTTATGTAGGCCCTAATTATATCGTGACCCTTTAGACTCCTATATCTACAAAGGAGGTTTTCTCATTTGTATCTTCCAAGAATTGTTCATTTATGTGATGTAAAAGGAGGTTGCCCCCTCGAAGAGGCTTATTTTCAATTTTTTTTATCTATCTTTTCTTTTGTTTTGTGATAAGGTTACGTAACAACTATAACCTTCATCAACATATATGTCTAAAAATATCACTATTCTTATGAAAAATAGGATGCTCATAGAGATAGTAGTATCTCTAAATACATGATGGTTGACTACTTGCAAGACGAATATGCGTGCTTGCTCACCCTCCTTTTTATTGAGAAAATAAAGGAGCTTTTACAAATCAATCAGATGAGGTGTGTAACATTCTTTTTTTCCTAGGAGGTGTGTAACATGTTCATGTGTGCTTTTCATACTCATATTTGAAAATTCAATCTCCTATTCTTTGTTTTTTCTTTGTAGATTCTTCCCTTTATTGCAACCTTCTTTTGGAACACCACTTCTTCTTTCCCTAATCTCATGCTTCTTAAACGTTTGATGCTCTCGTTACTTTACGAGTGTCAGAAGTGGACTAAGCATAAATAAATCTCTTCGTTTATTCTTCTTCAATGAATACAAGTTATACTTCCTTCCATCTATGTCCAACTAATACATGGTTCTTCTTCCATAATGCATAACACCCCTATCACATTATCATGCCTTACCCAATGAAACATGGAAAACATTCATAAGAATAATATCACATGATAGTATATTATGATAAGTCCTAATTTGGAATTCTATCTCAGATTTCTCTTGCACGACAAATTTGGTCCTCTCTAAAACAACCTTTTGAAGTTTGTTTCACGAAACTACAACATGATGAGATGTAACTCCTACAAGTATCAAGGTTTTGTTGATGACCACATTAAAAAATAGGGTTTGAAGGTAGGGTTAGTGATCAAGTGAAATCACGACATTAGCTTTAAACATGAGGGTTTAACAAATGAACAGACCCACTTTACATCAAAGAAATCATTTGTGTTTTCTAGTGGTATAAGAAACATTATTTTAACATTCTAACAATCTTTTTTCCCCATCGGTTGATTAAATGTGGGATTTATTTTTTAATGTTTTGTAGGTTTGGATGTAAATAACAAACAATGGAAAAATAAATAGGATACTAAACATTTTGATATGTAAGGTTTAATGTTTTATATTAATTTTACTATTTCAAAAATCTCTTTTTCACTTGTGTGTTGTTTCAAGTTAGTAGTAAGCTAGAGTCTTCATCAACATATAAGTCTAAACATATCATTAGTCTTATGCCAAATAGGATTCTCATAGAGATAGTAGGATTTCTAAATACAAGATGGTTGACTACTTGTAAGATGAAGAAAGGAGTTTTTACAAATCAATTAGATGAGGTGTGTAACATTATTTTTTTCCTACGAGGTTTGTAACATGTTTGTGTGTGTTTTTCATATGTAACACCCTCCTCCCACATATACCCAGGTAACCGACCAACCGGGGTAAACATATGATGAGAAGTTACTATGATATGATTCAACTCCTTATGTGTCAGTTAAGGAACTGGAACCGACAGAACGCATCACACATACCTTCCACATCAACAATAGAACACCTAAGAGCCATCCCAACCACTCAAGTAACCAACCCCTGAGGCCAACTGAAGTTTTAATGGATCAAATCCCTATACACTCCCTTGATATGGACCAGGGTGCATCTAGGAGGCTCCATATGCTCCAATAGCAAGGGAAGGGAGTGTACAAGTACTTTCCCCCCTGTTATTGTGCCTACGACTCTAGGATTTGTGCCACTTTTTTCGGGCCCAAAGCCTACGTCACTACCCAAAACTCAATGACACCTTCAGAAATGAATTTTCACAGCAGAACAAAGATACATTTGCAAAAACATCAATAAGGAATAGAATGGATCCCTACTAGCCATGATAGACATTTTGTCAATCATGTCAAAAATATGAAAGCTACAGGTCTTAACAACATAACTAAGCATAGGGGTCTCATACTTATCTGAGAATCGCTAAGAAGCATTGACGTCGAAACACATTAGCAGAAATTTCATCTATTAGGTCATTTATACATTGCTCATTCATTTACAACTAAAAGCATGATGAGAGCCATACATAGCCACTGTCATAAATACATGTTCATAGCCAACATAATAACAACAAAAATACCAAGGAAACAACAACCATATAAACCAATATAATTCTAATGAAATAACAAGGAGAAATAAGATCATATTAATGATGCAAAGGCCAACCAAGTTTGCGACTTCCACGAACCACCCGACCATAGACATGGCTGAGCCAAATATCTCTTCAGCCAGTCACCCCTGTGCCATAGTCCAAGCATGAATGTGGGATCTCATTGAACAATCCATCAAAACTGAATTGGGGCTTCCAGAGGCCAAACTGCTTCAACCCATCAAACAATGATTCCACCTCATGGTCAGACATCACAAAGCATCACCAAATTGGTCTCTACCCAAGCCTTCTAAGGCTCCAAAGTGTTTGTTCGAACCTGACTTCTAGGACTAGTAACCAAACCCACGGCTATTACCGAAATCCAAAGCATTTGTCCAACCAAGGCTCTAGGACTAGTAGCTCAACCCACAACTGTTGACAGGCTCTAGACCGTTTATCCAACCAAAGCTCTAGGACTAGTAACTCAACCCACCAAGGGCTTCATAACGTTTGTTCAACTAAGGATCCAGGACTAATAACTCAACCCAAGTTATTACAGGGCTCCAGAGCATTTTTCTAATCAAGTCTCTAAGCCTAGTAACTTAACCCAAGCTGTTACAGGGCTTCCAGAGCATTTCTCCAACCAAGGCACCAAGAACTAATAACTCAACCCAAGCTAAAGGAAACATGAGAACTAACTAGAAAAACAAAGAAATGAACTCACAACACCATGGCTATGTAAGGAATTGCACATATAAGAAAATTCACTGTCAATCCCAATAATCCTCCATGCCAATGACAAGTCATGACCAATAAGCCATATGCATATGCAATGCATGCCAAAACTAGTGAGGAAAACATACATGCAACTTGGTACCTGTAAGAAAAACTCGTTGTAGTTATTGATTCTGATGTCCTCTTGAACTTTCCTACTCTTCCTTTTCCTTCTTTCTCCAAGCATCCATGTATGCCACACTCTCCAAGAGTTCTCCAAGAAAACTCTAAGTGTCCAAGAGTATGAGAGAGAGAGAATAGAATGAGAGCTCCAAAATTGAACCGACAAAAATGTTACACTGACCCAGCCTAAGAAAAAGCTTGCCAACTGATCCTTAAAAGCCTTTTTATCAACGAGGCCTTTATTTTTCTTCAATTTCCATTATTTTCCTTCAATTTCCTCTTCACATGCAACCTGCGACCTTTCACCTTCCTTTTCTCCTAATTTCCATTATTTTCATAAATAAAATGTTGATTAATGCCTTTTTCCTTTTCAAAGCCTTTGCCATTGCCTTTTCCAAATTCCTTTAGCCATAATAACCAAAATGAACACCCACTAGGATGCTTTTCCCACCATTCAAATTGGAATACATGTTCCATGACCTTGGTCTTATATTTTTTACATGGATTTTTAACCAGAGCTGTTACAGAACCCTCCCCTTTGCGGGAACACCGTCCTCGATGTTCAATGAAACCTACAACCAACAAGACCACTGAAAAACAAAACATACTGCCCATGGAGCTTTATGACATAGCTCGTTGCAGTATTTACAATGACAGTATGCTAAAACATAACAAACATATCATTTACTAGAGCTTTATAACGCAAATCATTACGATATTTACAATAATAACCACATATACAAACATACACATTTGCTTCGCCCAACAAATAATAATACTGTCTATGGAGCTTTATAAATCCAACTTGATACAATATTTACAATAATACACACATATACACATATGCACATTTGCTTAACCAACAAATAAAAGGATACGATGCCTGCATCCACAACAAGGGAATCCAGAGGCTCACACCTCCACCCTCAAAGTAATAACAAGATTCACCTCCTTCCCAGGAAGTCTAGAATCCACTGCAAGGTCAAATCTGCATTCAATGTACAACGTTATATCCTGCACCACTTGTCCTCTCAGTGAATAGTTACCGACTTATTGTTCTAGGGCGCACTCCCAATGTGCATCTGGTTCCATCTGGAAATGATAATGAACAAAACAAATCCATCCACGACCTTCCATTCTTTGCTACACAATCCCTTGGGCAATTCGTTCACCCACTTCCGTGTAGTCACACACCTTCCAAGTTCTGCTGACACCCCCATCCCGGGTAGTCCATCCCTTGACAAGGTTTCCTCACATCGGAAGATCTAGAAACCAAGGCATATCACTGCCTCAAACCATCATATGAATCATAGCATGCTCATGACAATCAATGGACATTATTGGGTACCAGTGTCCCATAATGGCCCAGCTCCTGAATGCTTTACCAACATATTGCTACTTGTTCCAATTACTTTTGTTGTTGTTGCTAATGCTTGATGTCAGTTTCGACCACTCAACCGGGCATTTCATGCTTTCCTGTACCAAGCACGTAATTTCCATTAGACTCAAAGTAAATTGAAATAACTTCAATTCATACTTCATTGGTGGCCCGTCAATAAGGTATACTTGCAATTCTGTTCACTTCCTATCATAACAAGTCAAACCAACATCTTTGACCAAATCATCATGTATAAACATATCACATCAGGATAGCTCAAAACATAACCATCATAAATCAAAATCACAAGTCACATGTCATCATCATAAACCAGAATCATAGATCATATCTAATCGTCATAGACCATAATCATAAATCACATGGATAATAAAACTGAAATAAAATATTGATACTTATCCTTTAATTAATCCTTATCTTCTACCTTTGTCGTTATTCCATACACACACCAGATCGGTTTCCACACCTGACAAACACCCAATTCCTTCTCTTCAACCATGTACACATGCACATAATGTACATCCCACACGACATACCACACCATGCAATGCATGCACATATATTTGACATACAACTCATACACTTACACCTAGTGTACAACACAACACATACATACACCTACAACCAATGTACGACACAACACAATACATACATACACCTACACCCGGTGTATGACGCAACACAATGAATACACATGTAATGATACTACAACTACACAATGCACATACATAATATTGCATGCCTACAACACAACATGTATGACATGCACAAAATACCACATGTTCATCAGTACCATATGTACAACATGTACACAATACCACTTGTACACAACACCACCTGCACAAAGTGTTCACAACATCACATGTACATAGCACCACCTGCATAACATGTACACAACACCACATGTACACCGCACCACTTGTACAACGTGTACACAATACCATATGTACACAACACCACATGCACAATATGTACACACAACCACCTGCATGTCATGTTCACAATACCACCTACACATAACAACACATGTACAACGTGTACACAACACCACATGCAAACAACAACATACATACAATCACGCACTCGACACCATATATACATAACACAACATGCACACAACACCATATGTACATAGACACTGCATATACATTTACATAACATCATATTTACACAACATTGCATATCCAACATGTGCACAACACCGCATATCCATCATGCACACTGTACAATATGTGCACAACATTGCATATCCAACATGTACATAGCACCATCTATACCCAACACTGCATATGCAATATTCACACAACGCTATTTGTACCACCCTGTACATAAAATTGCATAAACAACATGTACACACACTATATGTACACAACATCGCATGCGCACAACATCATAGATGCAACATGTACAACATATACAACATATGCACAACATTAGTACCACACATCCAAAACCATATTATCTCTACCAAACAACCTTGCTTCCAGTGTCTTATCCATGCTTGTCCCAGCATGGTGCAGACCACAATGCTTTCATTTCACTGATGTATCCATCGGTATACCCTGTCCATAACATAAACATAATATAATTACATAGTATCAACTCATAACCACATTATGCTGACCTCGTAGATTTGTTAGGACTACTCTCCCACTTGATTCCTCATAAATCATGAACCTCTTCATGTCATTCCCCTGCGTAAGCAATCAATCCTCCACAAGAATGATTCCTAATGACCCTATTAGACAATGGTATGCATACATACATGCATATATATACATATAAACATCAACATAAAACAATCATGATCCCTTCAGACAACGACATACATACATGCATATATATAAACATTAACATAAACATGATCACAACATAATTACCAAATATCATAAGGTCAAGATTAAGAGAACTCCCTTTATCCATGCACAACATGCACAACATTGAGAACAATCGTTCCCAAGCCAAGGAATCAAATGCCTCACATCCATTCACTTTACCTTTCTTGTTATATTTCTCATGATTTTCCTTCCATCATCCATTTACACTAATGGACCCAACCAACTTAGCCGACTATCATAGTCTTACCTTCAGCCGCCCTTACACATGCACCAACTTCATCCGAGTCTTTCATTATCTGTTGGGTTTGACACAACTCTCCCAGAGTTCCATCAACTTTCTTCTTTCCCAACCAATTACCAAGACTCAAACATAAAAGACAACAACAAGAAAAAAGGAAGAAAAAACATGAAGAACCAACAATGATACGACACCGCAACCAAAGTGGCAAGGCCTTGCACTAGACATAAAAAATACCGCAAATCAAGCTCAATAAATCACAAAATACCAAAAGCACAAGATTGGCAACAAACATCATGACTCCATCCTCACAGGTTTCCAATGCTTCCAAGTGAAAGGTCAACTCAAGCCTTCTTTAAGATTTCATGGCAATCTCTTTTGCCATGCAATCCCCTGCATCATATTGCCATAAACACATAACTGTCAGTGCATAAGTGAAAATAACATTACACCAATTACCTTACCTTGTTGCACCAAGCATGTTTCCTTGCAACTTCTCACACATGTCGACCACATATTCCAAGGATCAAGGCAACATATCTATTAATTTGAAATCAACCTTCACTCGGGCTAACAATCATGCCATAGTCCATAATCAAATCATAGTCATTAGACATAATGATACAACTATCACCTACTTACACCCGAGTACATATCAACTGTCTCAACACCTATGTGTTAGTACAATCATCTTAAAACAAGATCTTTTGAACAAATACTCATATTATGTAGTTCATCAAAAATTCAACCATCTTGCAAACATACCATGTTAAATAAATCAACAAGACGACATAATAGACACCAAACACTCAAACATCAAATAGACGACATAAGCCAACTCTGTTAGGTCCCTATAATACTAGTGATTCCCCCATTACTATTGTAGTTGTATCCCTTATTAATATTTTTGTGCCCCTATTGTCCCCATATTGTTATTACTGTGCCCCGTAGAATCCCTCTATTGTTATTCTTGTGCCTTTATATTATTATTGTTAGGTTGGCTTGGTTATATTGTGACCCCTTAGACTCCTATATATAGAAAGGAGGTTTTGTCATTTGAATCATCCAAGAAATGTT
>APFE031698771.1:29418-47754 GCA_000404065.3 Pinus taeda | reverse complement strand
ATTAGTTTAGGATTAATCTTTATCCTTACAATTATGTCCCTCTTTCCCCTTTTACCTAATTAAACCACATAATCCACCTAGAATTTTCCAACATGGGAAGGGTAGAGTTTTTAAGGTAATCTATTTTATTTCTTCCTATGATCCTCTTAACCTGAGTTTTATTTTTGAAATTACCTCGGTTTCTAACATCATTTACCCTTGATGTAAATTTACCTAGTTTTCATTCGTGGATTATATCTATTTTTTAATTTATTTTTAATGATTCCAAGGGTGCCAAGCTTGGTCGTGCCCTTCAAGAACTTCCCTTGAAGTTCCAAGGGTGCCACACCTAATAGTTTATTTGTGATGCCAAGGGTGCCAATTGGTCGTGCCCTTCAAGAAATTCCCTTGAAGTTCCAAGGGTGCCACACCACTTGCCCTTCAAGAATTCAATGAATACGAGGGGAAAGTATAGATGCAACGTCATAGACCAATATCATCTCTTATGTTGCCTGCTATAGTGAGACTAATGGTGTCGGGGATCAAGGAATCCGCCTTGATGCGCATCCCCTGGTAAAATCCTCATGAGCGACCCAACTTTGGGACCTGCCCTCATGGCATCGTGATCTTCAAGGTGAAGGTGTTTCAACCCTTCCAGCCCAAGTCACGGTGGGAGTGCTAGTGGGTGAGATTAGGGACACTGTCACACCCCTCCCATGTAGTTCCATCCACCTGTACAACCCCATCACCCATATGTGAGTCATGCGGCCAAGCAACTAATATGTGCCTGCTTCCATTAACATATTATTAGAATATAGATAAACATATATAGCAGGTTTCAAAATCGACTTAGAATGTCAAAGATAAAATAATATAAATTTTCATCAAACTAGGTGTCGTGAACTCGTCATGTGCGAGTGCCTCTGGTGGTTTCCTACCATACTCAATAATAATTAGTAACCAGGTTTCTATGTGTTAGTCATTGTCATAATAGCATTATTACCATCACCTGGTCATTCACATCATTTTTCATTGTGAACCATAACTAATGTAAGTAGCTAACATAGGGGATACCTCCATCATGGTTAGCATCATCATAACCTTAATGGAACCATACATATAGATCAAAGCTACCATCATTATAACATCAATAGAAAACATGTCTATCCTTTACTACTATCACCATCATGATATCAATAGAGAGTACACATAACCATTAATTATATTGTAATCATAACATTAATAGAGAACATACATAACCATCACATTCACTGATAATAGAGCCAGGTTTCTGGATCCTCAACCTGAGTTCCTCATAGACCAAAGTATCTAAGATAATGTCATATTAGGGTTAGGAAACTAGAGTGGGCACTACAATGACGGTATTGAAAGAAAGGGCAAGCTTGTGCCTTCTCCGAGGTTTATAAACCCCTCAGAAACCATCGCGGTCGATTGAGCAAGGTCCAGGCCCTGCAAAGACTCCTCCATATCAACCATTTCTAGCACTAAGTCACTTACCTGGTCTTTCGATGGAGTGGGTGATGCCAATCTAAGCCCTCCTTGTGACAACGGGCGTGACTCCACCTAGATGTCTGAATGTGTTAGACTGTCCAAGGAGTAATAAATTAATTCCTCCTCAAAATCCTCCTCCATTCATGTAAACCAAAGCTTAACTAAGGTAAAAGATAGCTTTGTCTTGGGAAGTAGCGAGATTCCTGAGTCAAACCTCGTAAAAAACTGCCTTGGAATCCTTCACAAATTCCTGTTTCCACGCCTAGACCGCCATGGGCTACACTAGAACCTCAGCTAGCAAGGGAGCCGCAACAGCAAAACTGTTATGATAAGAGGTAAAAACGGTTTGAGCAAGAGTTAAAACTCTGATCGATGCAGGTGAAAACCCTCAAAAACTAAAACCGTCAGCACCTTAATAAAAACCGATGAAAGAAAACTCTGCATCTGACCCAAACAAAACCAAGTGCACACAGAGGCACCAGTCCCATACCCCATGGGAGTCCTTAACCAGAATTCAGGCTGATGAAAATTACTCCAGGTGAAAATATAGGTCCCAAGTCGAATCCCATTGCCGTCATTTTTGAGAAAAAAATCCCCAGAGCTCATTTTCATCATTTTTATGTCATGTGTGGGTGTGAATATTGTATCAAGTTGTGTTTATAAATCTCCATAAGAAATATGTTGTCATGTTTTCAACAATTTTGTCTTGTCACAAGAGTCATAAGAACACCCATAATGGTGTTCCCCCAAGGGGGAGGGTTTTGTAACAGCCTTAGGTTAAGTTTCCAGGTAATAAATTAGCATTGTCATGAAACACATATTCCAACCTGAATGAGGGTAAAAACATTATATTGGGAGTCACTTGTGATTAACTTTTTATTGACTATGGAAATTTGCATTAGCGTTGGCATTGAAAAAGGCAAAAGGAATAAATGGAAAATTATTTATTACAAGTTAGCAAGGACATGTGGCAAAGTGCCAAAGAAATAGATGAAAATAAAAGAAATTCCACTTTAGCAAGTGCAAAAGAAGAAGAGACAATACAAGAGAAAATAGTAAAAGAACATGCATGCAAAGGAAAATGAAGGAAAAGGATAAGAAAAAGAAAACAAATTAATGAAAATATTCTAGCATTCTTACTTGGATAAGGAGAAGCAAGAGAAGAGAGAGAACTTGGACACATCGAAGACACAAGAAAGCAAGCAAACGATAAGCAAGGAAAATCAAGGGAGTGCAAGAAGAAGATTGGATAGCAGTAAGCAAGGGCATTACTCAAACAAAGATGTCGAGTGTGGAGCCTGATTATCTTCTTTATTCAGAGGTATCATTGCATTGGACCCCAGTTCGTAATGTGTCGGCAACGCTGCCCATAATATTTGCACTGCAAGGGGGTCCAGGGGGGCAGCGATCTTTAGGAGCCCTCCCCTTGCGGGGAATTGGGGGCAGCGCCCCAAAATCTAAAAATAGATGTAAAATTGCCTTGTAAAATTTTGTAATTTCATAGTCAATCTAGGTCGTTCATTAGGCGGAGATCTGACAATAGAAGTTATGTTTAATTTAGGGTTTTTTCCCCTAGAAGGAAACCCATCACTATATATGAGGGAATTGTATTGCGTCTATGTAGATATATATTCTGAGTGAGAAAGAGAGAGGAGATTGTGTAAGAGCGAAGAGGGAAGTACAGTGGATCTATTGTAGGTTGTATCTCTTCAGTTTGCTGGATAATATAAAAGGAAGGATTGGTTGTTTCTCATGGACGTAGCCCAAATTGGGTGAACCGCGTATATTTGTGTCTCTCTTATTTTATTTGTTTTCTGTGTTTATATTTTTGCAATATATTTTATGTATTCCATTGCTCTGTAATATATATAATTTTTTAACAAAAGAAAGAGCAATCATCAAGCCAGGATTTTGTAGGTAACAAGTTATATGTTTGATTATCTTGTGGGGATGTGAATGCATGGTTTATGCATTAGTTTATTGGTCATGTTGTTACAGATCCATTTGGGAATATCAACCCCAACTTACAGGTTAGTGTTATTAGGGCTCATCGACCCCTAATACAGTTGTTACATGCCCTAAAGAAGTTAGTCATCAGAATGCCTTACTCCCAAAGAAGTTCCATCACAGAAAACATCCAAAAGGTGCCCCTAAAGAGGTCAGCGTAGGAAGGCTTCTATCAGGCTTCAATGCATTGCAGGAGCTACACTAACTGAGTGTTATGCATCGCACTTAGTCCCTCTTTAGCCTGTGATGAGCGAACTTAGGAAAATTTCCATGAGGGTTTGAAGATTCCTTATCCAATGGAAGCCTCTAGAAGTTTCTCAAGTGCCACCTGTACCTCTGAGTTTTCCCTTGGATGACAAAGAGAATTGGGAAACATCATCCTATCCCCTCTTTCATGGAACTAATTTCCAAAAATAGAAAGGAATTCATCATCATCATTGATGACACAACTTCCTTCACTCATCTATAAATAGATCACTCATCTAAGAGATCTGGAGGCTGAAATATACTGAGTTGCAAGGAGATGCTAGTGGTATGAGATTAGGATTGAGTGCAAGTATTGTGATATTGTTGGAATGTTATTCTTTTCATGAGGTGAAGAAGGATTGAATTGGAAGGATGCCGCTAGATCGAACTCGCATTGGTTGTAATCTTTCCTCTTATCAATAAAGCTTTCGAGATTTTTCCCTTATGTTTGTTTTTATGTAAAATGCATTCATGTGTATATCATGTTGTCAATTCTATGCTATGTATGAACAATAGATCATTATGCTTTGACGGGTTTTTGTTTTTGTAAGTTGTGCAGGTACTTCTCAAGTGATTTAAGTACGGGAAGGAGCAGCGAAATCGATCAAGGGAGATAAGGAAAAAGCGTAAGTTACAAGTAGGTTCTCTGTCCCTTATCTTATCTGTTGCTTATAGGAAAAATTAAGATTGCTTCGACTGTTGTTTCTAGATCAGCTACTAGATCTAGAGGGTTAGGCATTTGTAGAAACACTAAATATTCCCGAAACAAATTGGCGACTCCGCTGGGGAGCGTTTTCCCTTTTTAGTAGCTAAGTAGCCTCTTAGAACATTCCAATACATTGTACTTACTGTCGTTTTTTGAATTCAAGTCTAAATTCACTGAAAATTGAATCAAATTTGAGCCAAAAACGCCTTCAGAATCGCTCACTGTAATTAGCACACTATCTCTAACTGATGCCTGCTATGCATTGCACTTCTCACATGTATACAATGCTATGCATCGCACTGTCTATCACCAAGCCTACGCTAATCTCTTGAAGATCAGTTTTCCCATCTAGGAGCTGAAGTTTTTGTCAATTTTCATCTTTGATTGAATTGCTTGTTGAATATGAATGATGTCTCATCTCTGAAACCAGCTTTCATCTCTTTAATTAGGCCCTGTTTAGACTAGGATTGGTGAATGTTTTTATGTATTTGTTTTTTCATTTGCAATCCATTGTCGAAAAGTAGTTTTGATCGATTGTCATGTTGATAGAAAAGTGTCGTAAAATCATCATTTTCTTCAGAAAGTGAAGTGTCGTAAAATCCTCCTTCATAGATAGTCGATCGATCTATTTTGTGCATTTTATTTGATTTTCATTTAAAGTATCGAAAAGCTTCATTTCTTCAAAATTGAAAGTGTCGTACAAGTCTTCCTACCTCTTTGAAAGAAATTGTCGCAATCGCCATTTTTTATGAAAAAGTTCTGAATCGTTTGTGCATTGGTTTTTCTTATTGCATCATTCACATTAAGAGAAACTGAAAAGAAATACATGCATTTACATTTTAGAGTTGCAGTTTGTGTGCTAAAAGGAATGGTTTAGGGAATTTCATTAGTTTGTTCTCTTTGCTGTTCGATCAAAAATTACTTCTATGCTTTATCCCTCATAGCTAGGATTTTCATTGTTGAAATCAAACGAAAAGAGTGCTTATCATTCCATTTGCATTCTTAGGAATTTCAGAACATATTTCGTGGTGAACCTTCAAAGGCGAAATTTCTAAGCAAGATCAACTTAAAATAAACATCAATTAATCTAACAACGCTTTGGAACTTAACGAAAAACATCTAGAGGTCTAGGCTAGAGACGTGTTCCGATGTCTTTAAACCTAGTGGTTGTCGTTTACACTAAAGTTTGGGTGATTCCTCCTCTTTTATCCGATAAGTGCTAGTACAGACTTGTGCTCCTTGTACTGTCGCATATATAGTGGGAGACCCCAATAGGTTGAAATCATTTATCCCTAGGAAGCCGAGTCTGCGGCCTTACTGATCACAATGCACTGAACATAGCATTCGGGAAGATTGACTGTCGTACGTAAAGTCCTTGGTAATTTCTCTTTCATTTATCACCAAGGTGTATATTGCAGTTTTGCGATTTGTCTGGTAAACCCTCTTGTCTAGAGTCTCCAGAGTAGTCACTTTCATTCCTTTTCGACTCTTTAAAAGTAAAAGGATCATCTGAGAACTTGTCCTTTCAGGCTTATTAAAAATCGAAGGCGACAAGAGTCATCTTTTGCTTTTTCTCGACTCTTTAAAACTGAAAAAGCGAAGTTGTGTTCCAAGTGTCGTAAAATTAATTGACCACGAATAACATCCTTGTTCCTTAGTTGAGTTTAAGTTGATAAAGTAATCCGCAATCATGGAGGAAAGTCAACCCAAACCCCATTGTTTGTGGAGAACAGCGATTCAACTGCCTTTGCCTCCCAAAGTGACACCAATTCGGACAAAGCGGTCTCATTTAACTGAGTCTAGTACATCAAGAACTTCTAGTTCTTCATCTAGGTTGTTTGAAACATTTGTTCCAACAACTTCAGAGACTCTATTTACTCCAATTATTTTTGGTACATCTGTTCCTAAAGAGGAAGTTTCACAGTTGCCTAAGGACATTAGCAGTGATCCTAATGTAACAGCAACCAAAGTTGTCCAACAACAAGTTGATACTCAATTTGAAATTGTTCAACCAGAAAGTACTTCTGAACCTGAAACAACTCCATCAGGAGTTGGTTTAGAATTTATCCCAGTTAAAATAGAAGTTACATCTGAACCATAAGTTGTTTAGGAACCTCGCTTTGAAACTATGGTTCATTTCCCTGAACATCTAGACTTCGAATTTCAAAATTCAAAAGTTGTTACCCCTCTGACATCAGTCACTATTGAAACTACACTTTCATCAACACCAGAAATCTTTTACGGACCTGACGATCAACCTCTTCCACTAGATTTTATTGCCATAGAAGAGATAGTAGAGGATTCCACCCCTGGAAACCCATTTCATTTTGGAACTGGGATTAATCTTTATCATGCTACTCTTGATTATTTTGCTTCATCTGATCCTGCTCCTTTGCAAGTTCCCATCGAATCTTTAGGACAACTTTTGGGCCAGGTAACTATGGCTGAAAAACCATCAACATCCAGGACTGTATCTTTTGATGCAGCTATTGCAGAATCTTCTGTTGTAACACCTTTGATGTTTTCTTTTACACTTGAGTCGCACCTATATGGTGAATCATCCATCCCGGTTGGTTACCAATCATTGTCTAGAACCCACTCAGGGGTTGCTTCTGCACCATGGTCAACACCCATAAACTTGTATGGAATTCTATTTGGTTTTTCTCAAATGGGAAGTCAACAGTTTGATCCTGCACATGAGTATCAAACTGGGCAGTATAGTCATCAAAGACCTGTGTATCCATTAAATATTGGATTGTCGTTGTATGGAGAGCAATATGTTTATTCACCATATCCTCCCTACTCGGAGGGAAAACCATAAGGTAATTTCCCACAATATTCGAGTCAACCTGGAATTAGATTTTGTCAATGGCAACCAGTAATGCCGACTCAACCAATACTTGTGTATCCAACACAACCAATGCAGACTGTGTCGAATATTCCTACTAAACCTGTTGTTATTGCTGTACTGCAGTCACAAGCTCAATCTGTTATATCTCAACCGATACAAATTGATCCCTCTTCCTTGCAACCACAAGTTTCAAGTCAAGAGGTTCAAGTTCTCAAGTTTCTATACAACAACCACTTATTTTTGGAGCCCATCAACAACCTCAGGTTATTATACCTTTATCTGGAATGACCCAGGCTTACCATAGTATAGTTGATCCACAACTTGGTCAATCATTCATTACAGGGAAGCAACAGTTGGTTCAACAACCGTGGCTGCCGCAATTCCAAAAAACCCAATTCCAACAATCCTAACCCCAGTTTGGACTTGGTTCACAAGCTCAAACCAGTTTTGATCAATATCAAGCTTACCAAGGACCTGGGCAACAAGGCTTTGCAGGTTATGGACAACCACAATTCCAATCCAGTTATTAACAACCACCTTATACTGGTTTTTTCCAACAACAAACTAAGGTTACCAAATGCAGATGCCCTATGCTGGTCTGCAAAGACCTGTGGAACATGCAATTCCATCATATCACAGGTATTCTCAACCCGACTTGAATCGACAATTTCCATTTGTAGCAACTTTAGAATTACCAGATTTAAACCGGCTCATTAATGATCCAATTGCATATGCACCCTGGTGGCCGGTGATTCCACATAAGTTACCATATGATATTCCGAAGTTTAATGGAAATCCTAGAGAAGAACCATCAAATCATGTTATGGCCATTCATCTATGGTGTTCATCCAATACTTTGAATGATGATTCGATCAGACTTCGTCTTTTCCAAAGAACGCTTACTGGTTTAGCTGCTAAATGGTACATTGAATTACCAAGATCTTCTTTCGATAACTTCACAATTTTAGCCACCACCTTTTTGACCCACTTCTAGTTACCTATCAGATACGAAACTGGAATAGAACCCTTGAACAAATTTAAATAGACTACGTCCACCCATATATCAGATCATATTCATGAGTGGCAGCGTCGTCATCGAATGGTTAAGACATATGTTCCTGATCAGCTTTTAGCTCAATGGTTCATAAAGTCATTATTGCCATATATCATCGAGGATGTGGCAAAAGGTGAAGTTGTCATAGAAGAGCAAGTTATCACTTGTGCCCACTACTTAGATTTGATCTACACAAATCTACCAGGCCCTATGATAAAATTCCTGATGCACCTAGACCAGCCTTTATTGTTCCTCCACCTCCAAAATCGAGTAGGGACTCTCATGCCGGCGACGGTGTTGTCAGTTCCTCAAGCACACAGATAGCAAGAGGACCATCTATTCAACTCTTGCTATTTCCAACCAACTTGCAAATACATCAAAAAACCCTCTTGCCTCAGAGATTAATGTCATGTCATCTGACAAAGGAAAAAATCCAAAGAAACGAGGAGGTAAGAAAAAGGGGAAGAATAACAAAAAGAAATAGGAAAATTCCACTCCTGAGAAATCATCTGAATCCCCTAATGCAGCTAGGAAACCTCGTTATCCATGTCTGATATGTAATGATGAGCATTATACAAGAGATTTTCGACATTTCACTGAGGTCTCTAAAATTTTAAAGACTTCAAATACCTCAGCAATGTTGACTAATCCGTTTCCAACCCGAGAAACACATTTGGTTGCAACTGATAATGCTTCCACATCCCAAGTGCTCATGTTATCTATCACAAATCCACAAAATGATGTTTTGGTGTCAACAAGGAATAAATATTATGGAAATCCGTCATCGTTGAATAACCAGGCTACTGATCAACCTAGTACTTCGACCTCGACTTCACCAAAATTTGTTCCACCAATTGTACCTGAATTGACGATAAAGCCACCAAAGGGAGTTGTACACAAATCGACATTCAATCCTCGTTCTCAAGCAGCTCAAAACTATAACATAGTGGAAGATCTGGCTCAATCACCTTCCGCTATGTCGACACTTGAGGTGTTGCAAAACTGTCCCTCCCAGAAACAAGCTTTATTGTCTACAATAGGTAGAATAGATCCTATGGATTCAAATCTTGTGGTTTTTAACCATGCGAGATATGCACCACAATTATCGGCGCAATTAACTTTCCTAATACAAGTAAAAGCTCTCAACAAAAATGTTCATCGAACTATTATTGATGAGGGGGCATCTACTTGCATTATGTCCATGAGCTGTTGGAAAACTCTTGGTTCACTAGCCTTGTCACGATCACCAACTACATTGAAAGAATTTAATGGAAGAACATACACTCCATATGGGATTTTAAGTAACCTACAAATCGAACTAAGGGGAAAAACAATAGACGTTGAAGTGGAGGTAGTTGACGGACTCCTTGATTACAACATTTTACTAGGAAGGCCTTGGGTATATGCTATGGCTGTTGTTGTTTCCACACACTTTCGAACGATTGAATTTCCCTTCAAAGGTGGAATCACAGTCATTGATCAGCTAGCCTTCTTTGCCAATAGTTCACACGCTATGGGAAGCATTATGTTGATACGTGGAAAGTCACCATCACTTCAGAATGTTGGAGTAGGTCTCCTTAAAGATCCTTCCCTGATGGACACTTTTACTCTCTTGTCACAATCTGGCTTCGCGGAAGTGGAAAGAGTGGAGACCTGCAACATGATTTCTTCTACATCATCTGACTATAAGAAGATTACCAACCGCTTTGAAATTGATGGTCATGGCAAGGTAATGCCACCAAACCCCATCGAATTGACATAACAATCAATATTTCAGGCCTATGCGGCAAACCCTAATCCGCACTCAACTATTGCATGGGTAGATAGGTCATTAGAATATGGTACCTCTTCAGATCCTTTTTCATGTATACAGTCTACGGATGAAGGAATCATCCAACCAATGATGATAGGAGAGACACTGTGGGAAGATTATCAACATCGTTCTCACCTTCGAGATCACAATGAAGAGTATTCAAATGAACTCTATCACCCATCGATTGTTGATTTCTTGTCAAATTCTGTAAATACTATAGATTATGAGTGTAATTTGTCTAACATAGAAGAAACGATTTCTATAAACATTTCAACCAAGCCTAACGTTGTAGAAAACATTCATGTCGGAAAATCTTGTTCTCCATTGGAACTAGATAATTACTATGCTCTTTTTCATGAATTTCGAGATTTGTTTGCATGGTCTTATGAGGAGATGTTGGGCATCAACTCAAGCATTGTTGAACATGAGATTAAAATGTACCCTAATATCAAACCAGTACGACAGTGGCTTCGACCAATTCATTTTCCCTGTACCTCTTATTGATTGGTATCTAATATTGTTCCAGTGATGAAAAACAAGGGACAATTCGAGTGTGCGTCGATTATAGGGATGTAAACCAAGCATGTCCAAAGGAGAATTATCCTACACCCTTTATCGACCAGATTATTGACGAATGTCCCGGATGTGAAATCTTTTCATTTGTGGATGGATTTTCTGGCTACAATCAAATCAATATTCGCCCACAGGACCAATCAAAAGCTGCCTTTATTTGTCTGTGGGGCACATTCGCTTACCAAAAGCTACCTTTTGGTTTGAATAATGCAGGGGCTACATTTCAGAGGGCAATGAATTATGCCTTCCAAGACATCAAACACATTGTTCAACCCTATCTTGATGATTTTCCTGCTCATTCGCGAAAACGGATTGATCATCCACAACACTTGAGAGTAATATTTTTACAATGTCAACACTACAAGATAAGAGTCAATCCGCACAAATGTGTGTTTGTGTTGGCTCTGGTCTATTGCTCAAATTCGTGTTTCAAAAGACAGAATTCAACTCAATCCAATAAAGGTTCAGGCAATTCTTGACATGCCTCCACCTTCAAATTTGTTACAGATACAGAGACTTCAAGGGAAGGCAAACTTTCTGAGGAGGTTCATTCCAAACTATGTTGAACTAGCTAAAGGTTATACACGTCTATTGAAGAAAGGGGTACCCTTCCATTGGGACCAAGTTGCGCAAGATTCTTTTGATGCTCTCAAAGATTCACTCATTAGAGCATCATTCATGTATGCCCCAAACTATCAAAAAGACTTTTACCTGTATGTCACCGCTACAAATACAACCATTGGTATGGTTCTAGTTCAAGAGGAAAGTGGAACTGAACATCCTATTTATTATTTGAGCCGTAATCTCAACGATACAGAAAGCAAATATTCATATGTTGAAAAGTTAGCATTAGAAGTTGTTCAATCCATACAGAGATTTCGTCATTACATCCTCCTTCAAAAAACTACCATAGTATCAGATTGCAACCCTATGACATACATTTTGTCATGTCAATTGCTAGGGGGCAAATGTTCTAAATGGATAGTTATCTTGCAAGAGTTTGATTTGGAGTTCATCAAATCTAAATCAAAGAAATCTCTCGTCAGAAGCATCAATCTTGGATGAGTCTCTGTTTTTGATTTCATCAAGTGATCCATGGTATGGAGATATACTTATCTATCTCTAGACCCAAGCTTTTCGGCCTAATACCTCTCACTCTGAATATCGACGTATTCGATACCAAGCCAAAGATTATCTGATCATTGGTGATACACTTTATCGTCATGGTGTTGATATGATTTTACATAGGTGCCTTACACGTGAGGAGGCCGAAAAAGCTTTGAATGAATGTCATTCAGGTGCTTGTGGGGGGCATTTATCTGGTTACACAACTGCACAAAAAATTCTAAGAGCAAGTTACTTCTGGCCACCCATATTCAAATATTGCATTCTTGCTATCAGAAGTTGCCATGCTTGCCAGATTTTTTATCGCAAAACCAGATTACCACCTGCACCACTACATCCAGTCGTTATTTTTGGCCCATTATTAAAATGGGGCATTGATTTTATGACATGTAACCCCACCTCAGCCGGGGGGCATGGGTATATTATAGTCGTTGTTGACTATTTTACCAAATGGGCCAAGGCGATACATACATTGAACAACAGTGGCGAAACGAATGCTCTTTTTTTTTTTAACCATGTGGTTTCCAGGTTTGGTGTGCCACAAGCTACACTTACAGATCATGGGTCACATTTTCGCAATCACATGATGCTCGAATTAACTGCCAAATTAGGATTGTCACATGATAGTTCTACTCCATACTATCCGCAAGCTAATGGATAAGTTGAAGCTATCAACAAAATCCTTAAGCGCATGTTGCAAAGAATGGTTGGAGTCCATAAAAGGAATTGACATTTAATCCTGTACTCGACTCTATGGGCATATCGGACCTCGGTGAGGAATGCAATCGGATTTACGCCTTTTCAGTTGGTGTATGGTTTAGAAGCAATCTTACCAATCCAATGCGAAATTTCGTCCCTTAAACTTGCAATCGACCTACTACCCAATACTTCCGA
This sequence comes from Pinus taeda, assembly GCA_000404065.3. NCBI lineage: Eukaryota > Viridiplantae > Streptophyta > Pinopsida > Pinales > Pinaceae > Pinus > Pinus taeda. Next base: position 34,994 of record APFE031698771.1, on the reverse strand, counting down.
AGAAGAAGCACGTTTCTTGGAATTAATCCATCTGGATGAAACCCATCGTGACTCCGCATTGGCTAACGAAGCTCATAAGAAACACATCAAGGTGAAATATGATAGAAATGTCAAGCCTTGTGTCTTCTCAAAAGGTGACTTGGTCTTGCTTTATGATCAGGATTATGATAAACTAGGAACAGGGAAGTTTGAACCATTATGGATGGGCCCTTACATTTTTAAACGTGTGTTGTCGAAAGGGGCCTACGAGTTAATAGCTTATGACGAGATTCCATTGGCACAACCCCGAAATGGGTTGTATCTTAAACGCTACTATGCTTAATTGAGTGTAGTAAAAAGCTATGTATATATGCTTTATTTGCATTAGAGTGTGTGTTTTTCTTTAGAGTTTTCATTTGGTTAGGTAATCCACTTCACGTTTGTTGCAGATGTCGAACTTATCAGAACCATTTGTTGGGTATGCCGATGGAGCTAGTCACAATACTCAGAATTTATCTTCTATAGCATGGTCCATTTTCGCTCCAAGCGGCGAATTAGTGAGTTTCAAAGGGATATGTATTGGTCGATCAACAAACAATATCGTTGAGTATAACGCATTGATCGAACTCCTCTCTGATGCCATTTCACTTGGCATACGCCGAATCATCATTAGGCTAGACTCATAGCTTTTCGTACTACAGCTTACTGCCATCTATTCCATCCGAAACCCAGAAATACATCGCATGTTCCTGAGGGTTCGAATTTTGGAAAGACATTTTGACTTTATCCAATATCAAAATATTTCTAGAAATTTAAACACATTAATTGACTCTCTAGCAAACTATGTGTTAAATAGACATTTGCATCATATGTAAAGAAAGAATTTTTCAAATCACATCATCATTTGAACAAGATTTCATCACTTAACCACAATAAAACTTTGAAAGTCAAATAGATAACTGTATATATGTTTTTGCAAATAGTTTGTGTCCAAGACAAAATTGGTCATCTGACCCAAAAACTCAAAAATGAATGCAGAAAATATCCCAATAGACTAGTGTTGTTGATGAAAATATCCTTTTGGTTCCACCTGCAATACACACCAATCAATCAAATTATCAACATCTCGTAAATATATTTTAAGGAATAAACCATGGAAAACATCATGGACTTCATTGGTGGAGGAAAAGCAAGTCTATAGGCCACTAGTCCAATCCTCTCTAGGATCTCAAAAGGCCTGCGATACCGAGGTGCCAACTTGGCAGATGACCCAATCTTCAAGGAACTCTTCTTGGACTTTATACACAAGTATACATGCTCCTCAACTTGAAAATCGTTGAAGACTCTATGTTGATCCACATAGAGTCTTATGCTTGTCCTATGCTGCCTTCAAATTATTTTTGATAACCTGCATCTCCTGCTCCATCTCTCTCAACATATATAGTCCAATCAATACCTTCTCACTCGATCACTCTAGCCGATAAGAGTATTACAACTCCTCCCATAGAGAGCCTCAAATGGACTCATCTTCAAGGATTCATGATATCCAATATTATAAGAAAAATCTACTAGTGGAAGACACTCCTCCCACTTCCTCTACTAAAGCATAAGATACATCCTCAACATATCCTCAAGAATCCTGTTAATCCTCTATTTTTGTCCAATTATCTATAAATGATAAGTTGTATTGAAGGATAACTCTATCCCCAAGCTTGCAAACAACTCCTTCCAAAACTTGGAAGTGAACTTGGCATCTCTATCTAACATGATCCTCTTAGGAACTCCATGCGACCTCACATTCTCCTTGATGAATATTTTCTCCACTTCACTCGCTGAATTCGTAGAATTTACTGCAATGAAGTGAGCTACCTTGCTCAACCTGTCAACCACAACCATGATGGATTCATGCTGCCATAATTTCCTTAGAAATCATGTAATGAAATCCATGGAAATGACCTCCCATTTCTATTTCAGAATTGGAATAGGATCCAACAAACTAGCTAGATGCTTGCATTTAGCTTTCACCTGTTGACATTCCAAGAACTTAGCAACAAACTCAACCACCTTTTTATTCAAATTAGGCCAATAATAAAACTTCTTGATAGTTGTGAAAGTATTTTGTTATCCTGGGTGGCCTGAATATGGATTGACATGGAACTCTCTCAAAATAAGCTTCTTCAATTCACCACTATTAGACACATAGATCCCGCTTCGGAATCTAACCAAGTCATATATTGGGAGGTGATACTTATCATCCTTATCACCTTGTTGCTACAATCTCTACTTCAGATACTTGTGTCTCTCATCATACTACCATACATGTAAGACCCGCTCCTATAAATCTTTCCCATAAGAGCTCACAGCTGAAATATACTTCACCTGCACTCTCCTACTGAGAGCATCTGTAACTCAGTTCTCTTTGCCTTTTATGTAATTGATTTCAAAATAAAACTCACTGAGAGTAGTCAACTATATTTCTTGTCTTGCATTCAAATTAGGTTGGTCAAACAAGTACCTCAGTCCACTATGATCACTCATGAAAACAAACCTCCTTCCAAGGAGATAATGTATCCACATAATCAATGCATGAATGATATATGTCAACTCGAGATCATGAATCACATAATTATGCTCATGCTAATTAAGCTTTTGTGGTTCATAACAAACCACTTTCCCTTCTTGCATTAGGACTCCACCCAGTCCTTCCTTACAAGTATTATACTAACCATAAAGTCCTTATCAAGATCTCCAATCCTCAAAATGGGAGCATTGGTAAGCCACCGCTTCAACTAATCAAAGATGGTTGCACACTCAATTGTACCGACAAGCTTCTTTCATTTCCTTTGCAAAGATGTGACAGGATAACCAATATTAGAAAATTTCTTGATGAACCTCCTTTAATAACCTACTAGTCCAATGAATGATCTGAAATCATCCACGTTCTTCCAAGTTTGCCACTCCATGATAGCATTAATCTTATCCAGATCCACTGCTATGCCTTCCTTGGAAACAACATGTACCAAGTAATGAATATGGAACTGAAAGAGAATACACTTACTGAGATTGGCATACAACTTCTTCTCTCTCAATAATCTCAATACTATTCCCAGATGCTTTGCATGCTCCCAATTCTTTGAATATATATATCATTAACACTGACTATCACAAACTTATCCAGGTAAGGGTGCAACACATTGTTCATCATGCACATGAAGGTGGTTGGAGCATTGGTAAGACCGAAAGGAACCACCACAAACTCATAGTGCACATACCTTATACGAAATGCAATCTTGTAGATGTCTTATTCCTTGATGCACACTTGATGATATCCTGATCTCAGGTCAATCTTCGAAAATATTGCAACTCCCTTTAGCCGATCAAACAAATCATTAAATGAGTAAATGGATATCTTTTCTTGATGGCCACCATGTTCAACTTCCTGTAATTAATGCACAATATGAGAGTGTCGTCCTTCTTCTCTACAAACAACATTTGTGTTCCCTAAGGAGACACATGTGGCATTATTTACCATGCATCTCTTTAAGCTGCAACCTCAATTCTACCAACTTGAGTGTGCTCATCCTATATGGTACCTTAGATGTTGGTGTTGCTCCCAGAATCAACTCAATAGAGAAATCCACCTCTCTATGAGGAGGTAGCTCTAGAATATCTACAGGAAACACATTCTTAAACTGCTGCAAGATAGGATACCTCCTTAGGATTTCACCATCCTCATCCTCCTTCCCTTTGTCTTTGGAAACATGTATTACAAACAATAAACATCCTTTCCTGTGGCCGTGCTTAACTTGCATGGTTGTAATCATCCTCACTGACGTAGGCTTCTTCTTTCCCTGCAAGACTCTCTTTTCTCCATGCTCATCCAGGCATTTAATGGCCTTCTCATAGAAATATACATTGGTCCTATGAATAAACAACCAATCCATGCCCAAAAGCATTCCATTAAGCTCAAATGCACAAGTCTTCACCCAATGATGAAATCTTCTCCTTGTCCCTGTAGCCAACTGCACCAACCAAGATTCTGCATGGATTTCCTTATTCAAATGACACTTATCCACTGGGCCAGGACTAATATAGCTATAATTTGACCCTATATCAATCAAAATAGAAACAACTCGACCACAAATATTACCTTCCATCTTGATAATGGATGCTTGGTGGTCTGCTTCCCTGTTATAAACTGCTTCATAAATATGGGGAATGCTCTGACCTACATCCCCAACTATTTGCACCTCCTAAGAATTGTAGTTTTGAGGCCTTACAATGTGATGTAATGGACAATCCTTCTTGCAATGATATCTACCACATATCCAACCCTTCAAAGGTTCTTTTCCATTGCCTTTATCTTGCCGCTCCATGGGCTAAGACCAATGTCCTTTCTCAACTAGATTAGACTTCTTATGCGGGGCCACATTTTCCTTCTCACCTACATCCTGAGATATTTCTATCTTCTTGGGCCATTTTCCTTTAGTCTTCTCGCTACCCTTCTAGTCATGTTTGAATTCAAGCTTTCACTTTGACTGCTCATAACAATGCTTCATATTCTTGATAGCTTCCTCCAATCCCTGAGGCTCATGAAACTCAATCTAGTCTTTGAATGATAATGGAAATCGACTGATGAACCTTTGGATCTTTGCTTCTTGTCCTTAAGGTAGGGAACATATATCAACAACTCTAGAAATAACTCAATTTACTTTTGGTATGGCTATTGCATTTGCACAGGTCAACCCAGATTAGTGAGATACATAATAATATCAAGAACATATCAGTTCATGCCACAATAACAATAAATTAACTATCTTGCATGCAACCAATATAGAAATAACTAACATGCATATAACCACAATAACTACCATATGAAAATAGTTGACATGCATATGAATGCAATAACAATAAATTAACTAACATGCATGCATGTCAAAAATATAGATATGTGCAATAACCATATAGATCTGCACAACATTCTACATTTACCCCGAGGTCCAACGCTGTGAACTTGCTTTAATACCACCCTGTAACACCTCACCCCACTTTTACCCACTTTTACAAGCTCACTAGGGTAAACATGAGTTGAGAGTTACTATGCGTGACCCAAAATCCAAACCCATTTATGGAAGTGGAGTTCACTTGTCCAAAACTTACTGCAACACCGAGAGACATTCGATCACCCATATATCAAACACTTTCCAATGGTGACCTTTCCTCTGAGCTGAAACCACTTTCAACCAGACTTTAGAGCCTAGTCGCACGCATGTAGTCTTACCAGTGCATCTATGATCCAGGTGGATATTGGTGGCCACCTGCCAAGTCCACCTGGACCCCCACCATTGTCTTTCTCAGCATTTTCAATTTCCTTAATTGTAGCACAACTTACTATTTTTAGCAGTTTTTCGGGTCCTGAACTTCCGGAGCCGTTTTGAGGCCCTAAACGACGTTTTTTAGGAATCCGGGGGCAACACGGGTCATGGAACATGGACCAGTGTTGTCGTTCCAACAATGATAGTGCTCGAATAGATCTTTCTAATGAGCTATTGTACACGTCAAACGGAGATCATATGCTAAAGTTACGACCCCGGGAA
>APFE031698771.1:0-21875 GCA_000404065.3 Pinus taeda | reverse complement strand
AAGTATTATTTCCGCTGCATATTTGTGTATATGGTTATCTCTATAATTTGTTGCGTTCCTGTTTAAATCCGGATCAATCTAGAGGGCTCCAACCACATGCATAACTTATCCTCCATACGACTGTGGCTACAAACATTGTTTTGGATTTTTAAGGGTAGCCTATAGGCCAACTACCCAGACATGTCCAGAACTTTCCAGAACTTTGTCAAAGATTATTACAAGTTTGCATACCCTATTCTTATTTTTAGATCTTGCCCAATCTTTCCCACACATATAAATCATTTATACAAACACTTGGTGAACATGATACCTGTGGGTCATGAATGCATAATTGTTCACTATTTAATCGGTTTCATCAGATGTTCATCAAGAAGGATCACTACACTCTCAATATAGCTCCAACACACACTTATTACCTCATGCATTCATATAACTATTCAATAGCTCATCAAATCATTAAAAAGATCAATAACAAAAGCACATCATATAATAAGAGATATACCATGCATGTAACCAACATCTAACCAGAATGAAGCCATGACAAAGTAGTCATAAAATCAATACAATATCCAATACTTGTGCTCATTTATCTCAATGAAGAATAACCCATAATAACATATGCATAGTTCCAACCAAGTCAGGGACTTCCACATACTACTCAACCATAGATTGGGCTGAACCAAATCTTTCCTTTAGCCAATCACCACCGTGAAATATTCCAAGCATGAATGTGGGATCACATGGGATAAAACAAAACTAGGAATCCAAAGGTTAACCTAGCTCCACCCTCATGCCACAATGATTTCACCTAAATCGGTCCAGAAATCACCAAAACCAATAAAATCTTAGGTGCCTCAGGATTTCTTCACCATAATCAGAGGAATTTTCCTGTCTCCACCCACCTATCAAGAGATTCCCCAAGAAAACCATCTCCACCCTCAACCCTTGGGAAAAACCTAAAGTTGAGGTTTTCTTGAGAGCGCCTCAACCAAATCCAAAGCCATCGATAATCCAAAGCTCAACCAAAGGGAAACCCACTACATCATGTCTATCCAAGAAATGACAAAGGAAAGGTTGTGCATCATTGTCAATCCAGTCAAATCCCATTCCAATGACAACAAACATGACCAATAAACCAATGCATAAACCATGAATTCACATCCCGACAAGATAATCAAGCATGCAACCTGTTACTTGCAAAATCATCTTGCTGACTGCTCTTTCTTTACTTATTTTTTTCCCTTGCTTACGATTGTCCAATATTCTTCTTACACTCCCTTATGTTTCCTTGCTTGTTCTTTGCTTGCTTGCTTGTGTTTTCCTTGTGTCCAAGTGATATCTCTTCTCTTGCTTCTCCTTCCCTAAGTGAGAATGCTAGAATGTTTCCTCCAATTTCTTTTCTTTTTCTTTTTCTTTTCCTTTATTTTCCTTTGCATGCATATTCTTTTACTATTTTCTCCTTTTCTTGTCTCTTCCTCTTCACCACTTTCTGAAGTGGAATTTCTTTCATTTTCCTTTATTTCTTTTTCACTTTTCCACATGTCCTTTCTAGCTTGTAATAAATAATTCACCATTTATTTCCTTTTGCATTTTCCAATGCTACTACCAATGCCAATAAATATTGAACCACAAGTGACTCCTAATGTAATGTTGTTCCCCTCATTCAACTTGGAATATGTGTCCCATGTCCTTGGTTTTATTTTTGCCTTTATAATGCCCATTTATTACATGGAAACTTAACCTAGGTTGTTACAACCCCCTTAAGTTAGTCAAGAAGGCCGTAAATCCCGTGAATCGGTTACTGTTCCTAATTGTGATTTTGTTCAAGGCCTGATAATCAATGTTGAGTTTCCAGGTCAAGTATTTCTTCTGCTTGAGTATAATTAGGCTTCCATAGGGAAAGGAACTCGACCTGATGTGCCCTTTTTGGAGGTACTCTTGGTTCTATCGGTTAAATTTCTCATTTTCTAGAAGAGAGTGATGCTAGATTGACCCCATGGGTAGAGGTGTGTTGTGGGTCAGATCGATTGAATGCTTGACCAGACATTGTAGAGGTACCGCAATGGGTGAAGAGAATATGTCTTTGTATTCTTCCATGACCTTTTCACTTTCTTCTGCTGCATGGAGGGGCCCTATGTGGAGGCCGTGGATGTGACCATAATCTTCTCCTTTCTTTGCGAGTGAATCAAGAAGAAGAAAAATTTCTTGGTCTGGCAGAAGACCTTATTGCATTGCTTAACATATATCAGGTGGAGCTAACTCTAATATCTTGTATAGTTGTTTGCTCAAAGTAATAATAACATTAGAATGTCTAGACTCATATACAACATCGAACTCCCACAAGTATGGCTAGCCTACAAGAATACCACAAACTTGAAGGGGAGAAATATCACACAATACCTCATCCTTAAAGGGCTTGATTCTATAAGGTAGGTGACATTGTTGGCTAATGCAAAGAACTCATCCTTGGCAGAGCCACCCCATGGTGTATGGTTGTGGGTGTGGTGTTGTTGGCAAGTCCAATCACTTGACGAACTCTACCAAGAGGAGGTTCTTTTCACTTTCACTATTGATAATGACATGTAGTGGAGTACCCTTCACCCACATCTTTGAGTGAAAGAGGTGTTGGCCTTCCTATGGATCTTCAGGCTCACTTTGCTGGACCTTGGTGGTGGCAATGGTGGCATTAGGTTATGCATCAATGATCTAATTCCTTTTATCTAGGTCTAATTTAGAGTTGGAACCTGCATCTAAATTTGAGGATTTTAACTCAACCACCAATGACTGCCTTGCATGACATTCATTGGTGTTATGAGAGGGGATCTTGTGGAACTCACACCACTTTCCTATGTATTTCTTCATCTTCCCATTGCCATTCTTTGTTTTTAGCTCAGAGGGTTTGTCTTGGGGTGGTCCACCCTTGCTTTGTCCTTATTTTATAATTTTTGGATGCACTTGCCTTGCTTTTGTTGTGAGGGATTCACAGATCCAAAGTCTCACTTCTTTTGTTTAAATTTTTTCTTACTTGTGATAACATATCAACATGTTTTTCCAAGTGAGGAGATGTCCATAAACTCCATTTCAGTCTAGATGTATCTATGCAAATAACCATAATACTTGAGCAGTAGATGTTGCTTGGAGTCTTTGATACCCAACTTGGTGCGCAAGGTATGAAAGATATTTGTGAACTCTGGCACTGTTTGGTCCCTTTCCTATTGTAGTGTGGTCCATCTCAAGTGTTGTTCTTTGTAGCTTCCAATAGGGTAATATTGTTCCTTAATAATATCCTTAAAAGAACCCCAAATGGTTGCGACTGTAAATAGTGTGGATTCCTCTATGGCCTTTAACTCATGGTAAGTATCCCACCAGTCCTTAACATGGGGGGAAACCTTAAGGAGTCCAAAGATAATCTTTTCTCTATCAGAAAATTTGTGGACTGAAAAATACAATCCTAGCATATTTAACCATTTGTCTAGAGTGTTCACATCTATTTGGCCTTCAAACATAGGAATATCAAAATTAACTTGTATCTTGAAGGGGGTGGCGTGGCGAATGTGGCCACTTGAAGAATATGTGTTTCTATTGGCATTCATCGAATGATCTTGGAAAAATTATCCATCATCTCATTCTTTTGTTGTGTGAGGGCTTCCTTAACCAACAATTTAATAGGATTTCATGCTCGCTTGTATTTCTTTTCTTCCACCATGGCAGGTCATCGAGATTAGCAATGACAGTCTTGCAAGTGTTTAAGTAGTTCGAGTCTTGACTCCTTATAAACCAACCTCATTGGGCACATGCACATAAAAAAGAAGAAGATAAAGAGCAAACCACTTTGACACCATTGATTCAAATTTATGAAGGGAACAAAATGAAATATAATTTTATAACCTAAACCTAGAGATATAATGAAATTTGACTTCTATTAATAAATGGAAGGTGTTGAAACTGTAAACATCCATAATGAAACAAACTAACTCAAAGTGTGGTAGCTTATCTCGAAAATAGATGTGACAACTATGCGCCTTTGCTAGAGTGAGTTACAATGAAGTTGAAAGACCCTTTTTAATATCAGAAGCAATGAGGAAACCCTAAACATTCAAAAAACTAACCCTCAGAGATGAAACACCAAAAGGCTTGTCGGCCCCATTCGGGTCAGTTGATACATCAACTTCTTAGGGTCATAACTTTTTCATACAATATTTGTTTGGCATGCTCGGTAGCTCATTGGAAAGGACTAACTGAGCCACGTCAAAAAAACATCATTTAGGGCCTCAAAACAACCTTGGAAGTTTAGGACCTGAAAAAATAGTAGAAAAACTACCAAGATGGAGAACTGTGCTTTGAGCCAATGGAGTAGGTAGATGGCCACTGATATCCACCATGATCACTTAGTGGTTGATTTCAAGGCCATATTAGTCACCTTTCTTCCATTAATGAAGTACTAGGTATCACTTGAGTCATTTATGTCACATGGGTGCTTATACTTGAATTTGTTTCATTCCCATTGGAACCAATTCACCTTCAACCTCGTATTTAACCTATAATACAAGCCTCTTCTAACATTCTTTGATATTTGTTCATGCTGAGGTTACGCTATTAAAATTTTTCAAAGGGTTAGAAGTTCCTTATTCCACTCACATTTGTTAAGCTTTCCTTCATCTTATATTGCCCAATTCCTCTTCAAAATTTTATTTGTAAAGGGAGAAATGTTGTCGAATCGCTACTTCATAGAGAAATCCCATTAGAGGAAACAAAGAAGCCTACCATCCATATTTGCAAACCACTTGGGATGTGATATCTAGTTAGTTGTTATTGTCTTTTAATTAGATAATAAATAATTTATCCCCCCACCCCACCTCCAACAATATGCTCGTCAAATAGTTTAAATTCATGTCTTTGGTGGTTTTCTTAGCTAGTATGCACACATAATAGTTAGCATAGTTTTCCTGACTTGATTTACCACTCAAATTTGTATCTACTAGCTCTAATAATTACTTGATATTGTTTTTAGGTACACATACATGAAAACCAACTAAGTAAGGTGCCTACGAAATGTAATCGATAGCTTTACGAATAGTTCAATTAAAAGGGAAAAAATAAAAAAATAAGGGTGAAACTAGAAAAATAAATAAATAGATAAATATGCCAAGGAGGAGAAAAACAAGTTATGGGGGTTATTTCCCCTTGGTGTATCTCATCCTTATGCTAAGCATTGAAAGTTTGAAAATAGTATGGTAAATAGTGGAAAGTAATCCATATGAAGGGGAAAACACGAAAAGAGATATGCCATCACCCAAAACGAAATTGTTACAATAAACATATAATAAAATTAATAAATTTATAGAAAAATGGAAGTTTATATATAAAAAGATATGCACGATACGGGGTGAGAGGTATGATATATCGTAATAACAATTTATTTAACGAGGGAATTAATATTTTAGTTTTTTAATTATAAATTATTATTTAATTTTTGAATTTGAGGAATTAATTTTTTGGAATCTAATTTTTGAAATCTATTTTTTTTAATGTAAAGAGATTTGATTTTTTTTTTAGTATTTAGTAGATTTTGAGTGAAGATAAATATAAATTAGTTTAATTATTATTTTTTAAATAGATTATATTTTATTTATTTTTTTAAATAGATTATATTTAGGTCGATAGAATTTCTTTTAAAAAGGACTTTCTTAATCTTTTTGATTCTCACGCTGACACTTGACGGACTAGGCAATTTGCTTCCTATTTGTTCAAACTTGTGAATCATACTAACATCTAGCGAGGTGGACATTTTTTTCGTATTTGTTCAGGCTTGTGACTCAAGGTGACCCCTGTCGGAGTGGGCTTTTTTTTTTAGTATTTGTTCGGTAACGGGAACAAATGTTCCACCATTCCAGATGCTTTTCTGAGTTCATGCAACTGTTCATACCATATATGAATGCGGGAGAAGAGAGGACTCTGCTCCTTGACACGCCTACTCTGGGTCTCAAAAATGGGAAGGCGGTGGATTTTGAGCGCGAGGATGCCAAGAAGAAGAAAAGTCCCTTGAGATTGAAAGCCGAGCCAGAGGATTAGTCCCTTGAGATTGAAAGCCGAGCCAGAGGATTTTCGTGGCTGTACTCCTCAGAACCAACATCTCTTCTTGCAGATTGTATGAAAACCAGGCTTGGCAGCTACTGAAGGTGCCGCGCATTCTGCATATCAACCGTTCGAGAATGTCAGGAATTTCCTGGTGGCTATAAACGATTTAAGTCTGCCAACTTTTGAAGCTTCTGATTTGGAACAGGCAGGATTACTTGGCCTTTTCTTCTTGATGTTGCCTGTATAGAATCATCTGTTTCGCTTTCTCAGCCTTCGCATGTGTGGATGTTTTCAGAGTAATATGGTGACGGTTGTAGAGTGTCTTCTGTCTCTGAAAGAATTTTATGATTCGAAGAATGGAGTAGAAACGTAGTCCCTATGGAAACAGGTGGCTGATACAGGCATCCCCAATGACATTAAGTCCATAGTTAGAGGTGCTTCTCCTGGAAAAGCCATCTCCTGGAAAAGCCAGCCACGGAAAAGATGGGTACTTCCGGATCTGGAAAATTGTGCAACTTCAGATCAACAAGTGACAGATCAATCTTCTGGGGTGAATGGTCCAGAAGTAGTGAAATTGCGTACGAGATTTGATGCTGAGAGTCTTTTATCAAGTTCTGTTATGTCAGGTATGAGTAGGATCTAAAGGAAAGAAAATTATTAATCATTCCTTTGAGGGGCAGTGTAGGTTATGCACCATTCAGAACCATGAATTTGATGCTTATTTATTCTGTTTTAATTTTGCTTTTAGATTCAATATCGGCATGGATACAAAACATTGGACAAAAATTTCGAGAGGTTTTACAAGTAAAAGCAAGGCGCTATCCAGACCTTCAAGCAGTAGAGAGTTATGGAATCTTGAATTGTCTTGATGTAATTTTTAAAATCTGTCTCCATGGTTGTAATTAAAATGAAATGTATGTTGGTGTTAATTGTTTATTTATCAATCTTATTCTCATTTTTGTTTCTTTGATTTTTACAGAGACCATGCTGTCAGCAATCAATCTTTTTCTATCTACATTTTTGCCTATTGCATGCAGAATGCACCATCCCAGTCCCTTCTAACTCTCATTGGTGCTATACTTGGTGACAAACAGAATGAAGAAGTTCCTTCAGTAAGTAATTTGAGGTGTTGCCTGCGGGCCGTGTGCCTTTATGACTTTCAACTTATCTATTTTCTGCAATGTGGTTAACGTATTGTCATCTAAAAGAAGGGTCTATTGGGTTTCTTGTTTTGTGCTTGGCAGAATTCCTTCCTTAATGCATCAAGCTTTTCAATTTTCATCAATTCTGTCAATATATGGAGTAAAAAAGATGGCTTTAATAGAATTTATTTTACGCAACTTTTTGAATTTATGCTGAGGAAAATAATGGAAGAGTTTGAACAACGCCTTCTAAACCAAGGACAACAGATGAAGAAAGTATGCCTTATTCTCAATATTTGAGCCGTATTTTTTCGTTAAACTTGAGGAGTAGAAGTTTCTCTGATGTTTAAACTTGTCATGATTTAATGATTTAATGACCACGATGAACAAGAATTAAGATGGGTTGTAAGCGTTACAAAATTAATACTAGCCGGGACCCGGGTGTATGTGGGAATTTTTGTTTGTATTCAACTTGCCCAAGGTCTTATATTAACCACATATTAGATATACAATTTTACAGCTGAAAAATGCAGTCAGAGAAGTTCTTGCACGAGAAGATAAGATTATTGCGAGGTCAAATATACTAGAGGCTCTTGCTGCTGGATCAGCAGAAGAAATCAAGGTATTCACAGGATATTTAAGCAAGATATCAGAAAGTACTGTATTTAGGTTTTCTTGATTTCTTACATTTTATATTTGCTTTGGTCTGATGATTTTTCGTTTATGTGATTTGGCAGCTTCTTACAGATCAAGTACAAAAAATAAAGGTTGGTTTCCATCTTAGTTTTTGTATCCAAAATTTGTCATCTATTGTTCAGACTTTGATGCAGCTTGACATCAATTAACATTAAAATGCTGAGCTCTCTCTTGGGGTCTTTACTTTCGGAAATTCACTGACTGCATGCTGATCTTTTTTTTGCCTCTAAATCAGACCTTGTATGCTTGAGGTATATTCCAAATTGCAGAATCTATAACCTTCTTTGAATAATTCAAAATTTTTACCCTCGTTGAATAATCAGGTTGTAAGTTAATTTACTTTAATTAAAAGCAGATGTCTATGATAAAACCCTTGTGTTGATGGAATCAATGTAATTGATTGTGCCATGAATCAGATTAATAGTAATGGGAAATAGATAATCGACAACTGATATTTGACAAAACTCAGGGATATAAGTTGGAGGATCTATTTTGAAAATTACTTTTTACTTTTAGGTGATCAAAGCTTTTGTTAGGTTCTTTTGCATTTCAATGAATGAAATGCACAAGCACACACACAAACACACACAAACACACACATCATGTTGTGCTCTTGTTATTATGTCACAGCTCATAATGCTTCTAATTTTTTTACTTTTAACAAACTGAAAATCCTGCATTGTTAACAAAGTTAAATGCCTTGCATACTCTTGACTTTGAGCTTTTATAGTTGATCTCCATTTTATATCACTTTATATTTCCTTCTAGCTTCTATTTTTTCCTGGTAGGGGAAAATTGGAAATGCTTCCCTACATTAACATGGGCATAGTACACTGTCAATTGCAAGAGTCCTTTCAGCCAAGTTGTTGTGCCCGAGGGGCATTTATACTGTAAAAATTCACTCAGTACTTGCACCTAGCTTTATCTGCTTGCCCCCCTGTGTCCATGAACCAATATAAATGGAAGGGAGCATGCCCAATCTAGTTTGAACTCAGGTCATGTCATTGTCATGGCAAGTCCTCTGCCTTACCATAAGATTGCGGCTAGTTGCGCTATAAGCCTATATCTTCCTTCTAATTGAGCTTTATTTTTTTCCTAAATATTTCTTGTCTTCTTGTGAGGGTGTGTTTTATCATTTTTTTGGACATTGAAAAGATGCCTAGGATTCAGGATCAGTTAATTCTTGTCATGAAAACAATGTGAAGAGATTAAGTGATTAACGCTGAGTTTATTTATTAATGTGTTTCTGATTTGTTTGTGGTCAATCTTCACCCTAATTTTTTCAAGGTGGTGCAATTTTGTTTATTGTCAGAAACTTGTTGCTTTTGTACTCTTTATTGTATCCTATGATTTTGGAACCTAACTAAGCCTTGGGTTTCCTAAGTTCAAAAATTTTGTGGCTGCACTTACTGATCTAGTGTAGTGTAACTAATGTATTTGGTTCCATCTTACATGCATAGTTTTTTTATAAATAGCAAATCAGTATTGTGTGAGATGAAGATCAGATCCATCTTTTGATCGTGGAGTTGTTGAACATTGTCTCATTCTTTCTTTCCAAGCTAGAGTTTAAGGAAACTGTATGCTCGTAGGTAGAAACGTGTATTAAACTAAGTTACTAGGGTACTTTGGTGAGTGCAGGGGAAAGGGACAACACTTTTCATCAATGTAAAAAACATGACTGGAAATTTTTAAATCAACCATGTTCATGTTAGATTTTGGGCATGTGGGCACTAGGCTTGGTGCACACACAATCACACACCAGATCTGTTAACAGTCTCGAATTAACTAATTAACTGATGTACCTAACTAGAAACAAATTTTGCACAACTGTACTTATAAAACCAACAATCCGATCATGCACAGGAACACAAAAATTCAGCACCTCCCAAAAAAAAAATCTTATTAGTCCTTCGAGTTTCAACAATAATCTAGGGTTCCCATACAAAAGAAAATGACCCTTTTACAATGCTCAGTAAAATGCCAACAAGGGAAAGCTTACACAGAAAACCCTTATCCTTGGTGCAGAAACCCTCCTTGGTCTTTGTGACACAGTCTGCTCACTGTACCTGCAATAGTATGCTGACCATTTGCTGCTCCTGTAGCTGTCCAATCACTGGTAGTCAAGGGAAAACTCAGCCCTCCAAACTTGTTACTACTCAGTAATAAACTGGCCCTCATGACCTCCATTTTGGGTTGCAAAAGACACCTTCCAAGCCTTGACCTGTCCCTCTTTTGTTGCTATCCTCTTTGCAGACCTGCAATCAGCCCTTAAACTTGGTGCTACAAGCACCCTATAGGCCTCAGCCTGTCCTCCTTTTGCCTGCGGCCTATCCCAGCCCCTGCTGCGGCCTTCCACAGGCTGCGGCCAGCTGCTATGGACTTCTGCCTCTCCTTTCAGGGATGTGTCGCTCTTTCCCTTTACTGCAGCCTTCTCTGCCAACCCACCCACAGGGCTCAGCCTTCCCTTTCTTGGTCTGCTGCCACGCAAACAGGGTTACGACCCTCCTTCCTCTTACTGTCACAGCAAAGCAGACTCAACCGTAATTGCCTCATAGGTCTACCAAAAACTGAGGCCTACTAGGCCTTCACAAACAGATTTTGTTAGCTTTTCAACAACCCAACACCTGGTATATAATTCCAACCCATAAATTACTAAATAAACAAGAAACTAAGTTCCTAACAAAAATACCTAGTGGAAGCAAATACAATCTGAATCACATGAATCACAAACAGATTTCTGCCCAACAAATCAATTCATCATTAATAAAACTTAGAACTTATTCGACTTTCGTCCTGGGATAATGACCCAACTAAGAAAATACATATTACAATATTGCGGATCTGATTAGCAGATCTGATTTCTCGTGCAAATCTAGATCTCCAGCCTCTCTGCACTCCCTCGGACCTAGTGCATTCTCACTGAGATATTGCTCACAATCTTGTGCTGTTGTTGTGTGTCTTCTCCCTCTTCCTAGCCTTGCTTTTATAACTTTACATTCAACCAAAACTCTAATCTTATCCCTAACCCTAATCTCAAAGTGATTGAAGGTCGAGACTCGAGATTACATCTTGCCTCACTTGAGATCGATGGCTAAGGTTAAAATTTATTCATTGAAGTAAATTACGCACTTTTCCTCAGTTTTATCAACTTAATAAGCCAACATATTAATATGTACTTCATAGAAAAGGGAACTTGATGGTTTTCACTATGACGTTCAGGCCACTGATCCCGCTAAGATAGATATTGAAGTGATTAGAGACCGTGTCGTTTTTGCCACATGCCTTTCAATTTATTATTGCAGGGCAGTGCCATTAAATTTCTGTTATGAACTCGTTGCAGTGGGAGATATTTTTATAAGAAAAATTGCAGCCTTGTCTGACAGTTCTTGCTTTATTGTTTCATTGCTTATACATGGATATTCAGCTCATACAAAAGGTTGTATCGATCTGGTTGGTATTCAGAGTACTTAGTCTCAGGTTGTATCGCTTTGGTTGGTTTTCAGAGTACTGGGTCTCAGGCTTTTTGCAGTTTGGTTTGCCTTTCATATTTTTTATGATGTAGAACTTTGATTCTGTATTACGTAGAACTATGACTCTACAAGTATAGTTTCAGTGAGCTAGCTCAAGTGGTTAAGTGATTTGAACTTCATGCAGGAGGTCCCCATTTCTTTTTTTTGTTTGTCAACTCTTATCTATTTAAAATATTGTCTTTATGTATGAGTGATGGAATCCATGCATTTTGAGGTGTCCAGAGCAAAGATGCTTTATGCTACAACTAAGGACACACTGAAAAGGGAACTTGATGGTTTTCACTATGAGGTTCAGGCCACTGATCTCGCTGAGATAGATATTGAAGTGATTAGAGACCGTGTCTTTTTTACCACATACCTTTCAATTTATTATTGCAGGGCAGTGCCATTAAATTTATGTTATGAACTCGTTGCAGTGGGAGATATTTTTATAAGAAAAATTGCAGCCTTGTCTGACAGTTCTTGCTTTATTGTTTCATTGCTTATACATGGATATTTAGCGCATACAAAAGGTTGTATCGATCTGGTTGGTATTAAGAGTACTTGGTCTCAGGTTGTATTGATCTGGTTGGTTTTCAGAGTACTGGGTCTAGGCCTTTTGCAGTTTGGTTTGCCTTTCATAATTTTTATCATGTAGAACCTTGATTCTGTATTACGTAAAACTATCACTCTGCAAGTACAATTTCACTATTAGCTTTGTAAATATTTTTCCTTAGCAAGAACTATCACTCTGCAAGTACAGTTTCACTATTAGCTTTGTAAATATTTTTCCTTAGCAATAGCTTATGGCTTGGACAAGAAGGGCGGAGAGAAAAATATTGTTGTTTTTTATTTTGGCAGTGGCACATTTCATGTCAGTGTTCTGACTATTGACAATGGAGTTTTTGAGGTTTTGGCTACAAATGGTGATACCCATCTTGGAGGTAATCTGTCTGAACTCTGTCTAGTAGTTTTACATTATGAATTTGAATACGTGGACGGTGGTTATCAAACTTTTTTGGTTGGATTTCGAGTTTTGAACTTACCGGGATGTACATTAATATGCAGGGGAGGACTTTGACCAAAGGATAATGGAATATTTCATCAAATTGATAATAAAAAAAAAAGCACAGAAAGAATATTAGTAAGGATAGCAGAAATGAAATAAGGCATTCAATGTGTTCCTTGTAATATAGATATAAACAAAACATCTAAAGAAAAGTAATTCCACAATGATCTAGTCCAAGAAAACAAAATTTCCACAAACCAATTAACTCTTTTAGAAAATCAACAATTCCAATTTAATAATCCTATTGGCCTCTCTTTATACCTTTTAGAACAATTTAAGACAATTGCTAGTCCATATAACTATCACGAATTCTCGTAAATCTAAACTTTTAAAACCATTATAATTTTAACAAATCTTATTTACCTTAACTACCGAACTTCGACTTTTTATTTTTATTACATTGATCGGTTAGAGTCAAGCCATGGTGCCCGAAATCTTTGGAATGTCACAAGTACATATTAAACTTTTTATTTTTATTACATTTATGGGCTAGAGTCCAGCCATGGTGCCGAAATCTTTGGAATGTCACAAGTACATATTAAAGTAGTATAATATATTGCACTCATTGGGCACAAATGTGTTCGACTTAAACCCTTCCCTCAACACAATGAGGATTCCTATACTACCAACGTTTATTATTGTACATTCCTGGACAGACCCAAAATTGTGAATTTTATGATAAGGGCAAATATAATTTTCCTAGCAGAGAATCATTTTCAATTTTATATTAGCGGACCATCCATAATTGGTTCTCATTTTTATCTTAAGGACTGCGAGGCGCCCCTTGAAGAGGAATTGGCAACGTGGTCAATGCAAGCAGTTGAAAGATTATCCACGCACCGTACCGATCCATTCTTTATTGATAAGACTAAAGTATCATGGATCAAGCAATAATTGATAAAGTTATAATTTATACCCCACAAAATTTAATTCCGGAAGCTTAAGTTCAAAGATATTTAACAAAGAAGCCCTGGATCGATTACCCAATTCTAATTGGAATTTGAAGAATTCAATTTGGAAAAAACCGACCTTGTAAAGGGATAAATCTAATAAGGAAAAATGTTAATTTTTTTTTCCAAAATTTAAAAAAAAGGGAAATGGAGTAAATACTATATTTAAATTAAAAAAAAAAATAAAATTTTCATAATTTCTGTTTATTTATGTTAATATTATGTTCAATATTAACTATTTTTATCTAATTATTTTTAGATATCACATCATATTGTTTTTAATAAATTAATATCATAATTTAAAATATTATTTTTTTAAATAGCTATTATTTGAAATTATGGTTTTACATTGCTATCCATTCCACACTAGTTTGTTCGAAAGGTGTCGGCCAAAAATTTCTATTATTTAATTTCTACCTAGAAACTTTTCTTAATTCATTTTTGTCTATTTAAAATCATCTAAAAATATTAAGAGACAAAATGTATCAAACTTATTTGTATTATAGATTGAGAAAATACATAAGCAAAATCTAATAATATAAATAACAAAAACTAAAAGCAAGTTCAATGCAAAGAATGAGATTAAATATTAATAATAGGCTTCAATTAATGTCTAAATAGCAAGAAGTTTATTTCTGGATTGCTATATTTATTTTGTCTAGATTTATTCAACAATAAATTTATGCAGATTAATAATTGTGATGAACAACAAAAAAATGAACTCATCAAACAAAATTCCACAACAATAATTTCATTTTGCAGAGATTACCATATGATCCAACATTGTAATTACTATCTTCTCAAAAACCATAAAAGTAAGAAAATTATATTTCAACATATCTACAACTTTTTTAAATATAAAATTTACTTCTTTATATATAATATTGTGTATGAAATTATTTTTTGAACTATTATCTTTTTCTTACAACACTATAATACAAAATTTACTATTTTAAATAATATTTTTTAATATATTTTTTCCTTTATTTTTTTTTTTAAATTATTGATTTTTATTTTTATTTTTGTTTTATAAATGATTTTTATTTTTATTTTTAATATAAATCTTTTTATTAATTAAAATTCGGTACTTATTAAATTTCGAATCATATTCCCGAATTTCCGATTTTTTTTGCCGATACTTGGTAACTGGGGTGGAAACAATGGCAAGAAGGCTATTTGCCATGTCAGCAAGTCAAAGTCCTTTCCTCTTGGTCAACATCCAAGTCATGAACTTGCGGAAGATATGAAATAGTTAAAATTCTACAAACCATAGTTACTCAGTGCTATTTTGAATTTGGATTTGGATTTGATTGGTGAAGGAAAAATTAGATTACTTAAATATGAAAAAAATTTGACAATATATCTCTCCCATATATTCAAATATATCAATTTTTCAATATTTTAAATCATTGAAATGTATAATTATAACATTGAAAACAACCATTTTTTTTTAAATTGTTTCAATTATAAATATTATAAATAAATTTAGTTTAGTTTCACATTTAGAATAGCAAGTAAGATAGTAGGTTTTAAGAATTTTTGTATTGATCCATTTACCTAAATACACCATAAATTATAAGATATTTAATAGAGTGAATTTCTAAGAGATTCCACATTACAATGAATCATATCAATTCCACATTATCAAGTATTTTATGTTCTAAATGAAGTGGTATATTGTGTACAAACATTCTCTAAAAATATACACTTGTATTATCAATTGCTAATTACTCATTTATCAAATGAAACCCACCTCTAGTTTATAACATATAGTAGCAACATCAATTATTTTGTATAATGCAAAATGTTAAGCTATGTAGTTTAATACTTATTCAAAATCCCAATCAAGAAAGAAAGTCCACCTTGAAAAAAATAAATTCCATTAACGAAGATAGTTCATGCAATTTTTCTCCTTGTTAAAATATGTTTGTTTAAATTTGATAAGTCTACAAATCTACAAATTATATATTTATACATTACATATACCATCTATGTTTTTTCCTTTACTCTATGAACACTATGTTTTTTACTTTACTTTATGAACACATAATTATCTTGTAGATTATAAATCATAGATTTCTACATATTTCATTAAAAACCTGCTTAAAAAATTTCCCTGTAAATTTCTTATTGCATAAACCACATCCAACATTATCATTTATTGACCATAATCGTATGCCATTTCTTGAATCAAAAGGGGGTTTTGAATAGTAAATGGGATGCTAGAATCTCTAATTATGATCAGAAATCTGCATTGGTCTTCATATATTAATTTGTGAACCTAATATCCAGTGCACCGTACCGAACTCGAATGGACGTATTAATTCACAAATTGAGTCTAACCATCAGATTTTCGATTTTTCTTTTGGCAGTACCACCAAATTTGGTAACTATGCTACAAATGTTGCCTGACAGAGCACAATCGTGGAAGGAAAACTAACAAAAAGGTGTGAGCTTCTCTTAAGCCGCTAGACTTGGCGGAAGAACTTGAAAAGAGAAATGCCTCTTCTGGATTACACTGCGAAGAGGGAGCTGCAAATGCAACTAATGGGACTTGAAGATAGCCGACAAAGACCTTCAACAATAGGTCATTTAAAAATTGAGTTCATGAGTTATCTTTCACAAGCACTTGCGTCACAAATGTTCAGGCGGGATCATGGCTCTCCATAAGCTCTAGTTGTGCATATGTTCAAAGGATCTATGTTGGAACAACTAGAATTAGTGATGAAAATATTCAAAGAACACATAAGTAGAACACTTTCCTTACGAAAAAAAATTAAAGAGCACACAATAATTATAATGTATAGTCTATTCTCGTAATTTGGAAATGTGATTCATTTAGTTTGCCAAGTCAAGCCTAATTTCATCAATCTTATGATGATGCTCTACAAGGATATGGTTTATGCTATTCAAATTTATTTTTCATGTGATATTTGTCTATTAAAAGGATTTATAGAAGAAAGTGTAGAAATTAATGTGTAGATTCAAAAGTGCTCATGAAAATTACTAAATCACAAGACTTGAAGCTACTCTACTCATCTGTGGAAATTAATTCACCATCTAGAACACAAATCATAGACATGCAAAAGGAAACATCAAACATTCAGAAAGATTTATCGAGTGGAAAGAAACTGTTCAAAACCCCTTCCTATTTGTATTGCATTAATCAGAGAAGAGAGATGAAATACATATGCTTGCTCAAACTTGAGCACACCCTGCAAGTGTATAGTCTATCCATTTACCTGATTGACTGACTCTGGCCAACACTTAGCCAATTTTCAAGCCCTTCAAGCTCATATTTACTTGCGTTGTTCCTCCAGGAAATTGGCCCCTATTATTTAGGAATTTGCCACTATTGAATTCCACAATTCCTCTAGATCCTTCCTCTGATTGCATGCACCACCTATACACATGGGAATATGCTACAACTGATAGTACATCGCCTTAGAATCTCCATCTCAACTGGGTAACTCGAATTCTCTACACGTAACAATTATTTTGAGCTAATTAATCAGTTAATTGGTTGATCACTGAGTGTGGTTGAAGTTCCACTTCCACAACTTGACCTCCACTAGTTCTTCTAACAATTAGAACTAGTTTAAATGACGTTAGCTCAAATTAATTGAAATAGATTGTTACAAATTAGCAATCAATCATACTAAACTAAACTCAAGCTTCCCCAACTTGAATTAACTAAGTTACAAATTAGCAATCAATCATACTAAACAAAACTCAAGCTTCCCCAACTTGAATCAACTAAGTTAACTGAGTGAAAATTCCATGTCACCTCAGTTAACTACCTCCAAAATTTTTATTGAAATAGAAATTCGAATTTTCTCTAGTTTGACCAAGACAAAGTCAAACTGAGATTTTCTTTATGCATTTTCAACAAAAAATGATTTCTAGAGTTGCAAGTATCGTGTTGGTTCTAGAAATTGATAGTGTTGTTGCATTCTATGGTGTCCCTTCTACAAAACTTGCAGATCCTTAAGCAGTAAAAGTGCCTATGTAGGCTAATTTTGGAGAACTTGATAGCTTTGTTGGGTTGCCATGTCACCTCAGTTAACTACCTCCAAATTTTTTATTGAAATAGAAATTCTATTTTTCTCTAGTTTGACCAAGACAAAGTCGAACTGAGATTTTCTTGCTTCATTTTCAACAAAAAGTGATTTCTGGAGTTGCAAGTATCGTGTTGGTTCTAGAAATTGATAGTGTTGTTTCATTCTATGGCGTCCCTTCTACAGAACTTGCAGATCCTTAAGCAGTAAAAGTGCCTATGTAGGCTAATTTTGGAGAGCTTGATAGCTTTGTTGGGTTTTCAAATGTGATTTTTGCTAAATTTTTGTAAGCCAAGCCGAAGGCATCAATAGTGCCCTAACAAGTTCATATTTACCCTAGAAATGACCATGTATTTATGAATTATTCTCATGAAGATGTCAACCACAAAAAGAAGAAGGATTTGTTGAGTGTGACCAAGCATCAATTAATTTGACATGGTCTCGATTTTGTTGTTGGATGAAAAAATACTTGTGGAATTGAAGGAGATCTTTCAATGTTAAGAAAAATCCCTCTAGGTGTTGGCACATCAAGGGAACCAAAGGCATTTCATGGACACATGTAGCATCAAATAAGAGTGGAGTTGTGTCAGGGGCACACTTGGACGTTAAAGTTGGAGATGTATTTTGTTGGTCGACCAATTTTGGCTGGATAATGGTTTCAATTTTAGTTTACTCATGCTTTCTTAGTTGCACCAAAACAACCCTTTATTATGGTTCTCCTCTTGATCGTGGTTTTGGAAAAAAAATTCAAGAGTCGAGGGGTATAAATCTTGCAAGTACAATTGCTATCGATAGTTTATAATACACTTGCTTCAAATCAATGAGACCTCGACAAGATAAAATGCGAGAAGGATAAATGGTAGATGATCCCTGAGGAGCAATATTTTAAAACCTCCCATCAAGCAATCTACAGTCCACAATCATCCCGATGACACCCCTTCATATTTCCAGAAACCACTAGAGGAGGTCCCGAGAGTAGGAAATGGTTTTCCAAAACTGTCCAATGTTTGATGATGTATGCATGACGATAATGCCAGGGCTCGCACAACACCAGCTTCATTTTAAAAATATCATTTTTATATTTTGGTTTTGGGTCAAAATACCACTAAATATCATGGCACAAATTGTAAAATGGGACTTAGTTTGTTATTATATCATACATATTATATATATGATATTAATTTTATTAAATTTTATAACCTTTATCATGAGCTACGGAACAATTTTGTAATTGTTTAAAGAATTAATTTTAAAAGTGATTAGACAGTTAGCTAGTGAGTTTGTGGGAAAGAATAAAAGTCAGAAACGAATATTTTGTAAGGGTTCAGGGGGTTTGGAGTCTAAATATCCTGAGACTATGTAATAGAAAAATCTCTTAAGAACTCGGTAATAGAAAGTAGTTTTGATTCCAACAATGGGTACAATTACAAATATTGTTTTCTTTTGCCTGTTCGTCATTTCATTTATGTTTTGCCTCTCCTAGAATAGTGTAAGATGCAACTAGTTGTTTTAGTTTAGCTCTTCATGAATTTACTTATTGGTACTCATGCTGTTTAAAATTGAAACCCTTAATGAAGAGCTCCATGTCTAGGAACTCATACACATTTTCTCAGTCCATTATCATTCTTTTTGTAGAAGTTTGAATCCAGATTCTTAATTTCCTGGGTTTAAACTTTATCTTCTTTATTTTTCTTCTAAACCATATCTTTAGTTCAAAGACCTTGCAACCCTTAATGTTTTTCGTTATTATGGTTTTGAAAGCTAGGCTTTTGAATTAGAAGATTTGTTGAAAGTTCTCATGGTCTGTCCCTTTGCCCACAAATTTTAAAAGTTTTTTATCAATTAGTAGATGTCTTGGGCACTGACCTCTTGTAGTCGGAGGTTGTCTCCAACAAATAACACAAACAATGAATTGGATCATTATAAATGTTGTATCCACATTCATATGCTTAATTATGCATAATAATAGTCATAACAAATATTTAGATTCAGGATTCATTCAATAACTAACTCCTACAAAGCATGTGAATACAAGTATGATTTCTAACCCCCATCCCACCCCCCCCTTCCAAATTTCAAGCTCCTACTCTCAGACCTAGGAAAATTTATGAAGTCCTTACAAACCTATTTTGTTAAAAAATGGATGTGGTTTATGAAGTTCCTTTACCTTTAATCTATTGTGGCCATGAATTTGGCAAATAAGGGACTCCTAGGGAAGATTATGGGCCCATGTCCATCCACTTGCACTATGTCAATCTAGATACAAAACATTGGGATCCTCTAATTCAAGGGAAAATATCTTGTTTCTTCTGCGATAAAGGGTTTTTTTCTTTCCTCTTTGAATCTAAAGAGGGTTGAGATCTTCCTCTGCACTGCTAGAATGAAACGATGCTAAGAGCCATAGATAATTCCCCCCAAAGATATATTAATAGTACCCCATCAAAAGATCATTTGTTTACTTGTGCTTGCATTTGTGTAGAGGTCAATTTGGAAAAAGGATTGTTTGAAGCCATCTTCTTAACCTTTGGACACTGAAAATTCCTACAATAGGTAGACTATGAACAAATTCCATTTAAATGTTAACACTATCATATGGGAATTTTTCTAAAAATTGGACCAGTAAGGAATCAACTAAACAAGATCTCAATAATGATCTAAGTGGCTCCAGAAACACTCAGTAATCAAAGAGGGAACATGAAAGGCTCAAAAATAAAAGTTATTAGATTGCAATGAAACTAGGGTCATACCAAAGATCTCATCACAAGATTTCTAACAACGCCAACGAAACCTAATACGAGTTTGTAAGTGAAAGTTATGGCTAGTCAAAGTTTTGGTCAAACTAGGCCCATTGGCAGCGACTAATGAGGTGACAATTTGGCACTTCACAGTTATGGTTTTCGGTGGTCAGAAAATGTGAATTTGTTGCGTACTTAAATTTTCTAATGACCCATAAAATCCGATGGTTGGTTTTTAAGTGTTATTATATCTATATGTGTGTGTGTGTGTGTGTGTGTGTGTGTGTGTGTGACCAACGACCATTATGACGACTATATAAAGATTAATTTAAAATTAAATATGAACCACCGTATATAGATTAAACCACAACCAAAATGGGGGTGGCAAGTTTTGAACCCAACCTGCCCCCCAACCAATTGTTTAAATTATCCCTGCTAGCCAGTACACCAACGAACTAGCTTTGGTATCAATGCCAAAATTTATATATATAAACCAAAATTTCATTTGCCCAAAGGACTAGAAGAGTGGTCATGAATGCTGATGCAGTGGAACCATGCTTGGCACAAATCTCAAGAAGAATATTCTTTGATGCAGGTGAGGAATCTTTAGATTCCCTTCGAGTTGATTTTTTGACAGAGGTAGAAGCATATCAACTTTATACTCATTTTCTTAGTTTTCCGTAAGGAACCTATTGGTGTAATAAGTTTTCTCATATCAGCAGCAGATCTTTAGTCAAATTGCAAGGATGAATCTTTGTAGAATCATGAGGAATCTAAAAGATTCCCTTGGGGCCAAATTTTCACAGTGACATAATCATGTCAAATTTATATTGAAACGAACTAGAATTTCATCAAGAGTCTAATGGCATGATCCATTTTCTAGTCTAAGTAGCGGAATTTCAGTCAACTTGCACAAAGGAATCTTTGTGGAATCATGAGGAATCTAAAAGATTCCCTAAGGGTCGATTTTTGACAGTTTCAGAACGAGGCCAACTTTATACCTAAATTACTTAGTTTTTCATAAGAATCGTAGTGGTGAAGTCAAATTCTTCATCTGAGTAGTAGAACTCTAGTCAACCAACGAGAAGGAATCTTTGAGATTCCCAAGGGTCCAGATTTTGACGGTGTCATAAAAGGGTTGATTTTACAGTCATTTGACACGATTTCACGCTAAGAACTCAATAATGAAGTCCATTTCTTTAGTAGAGGTGTGCATTTTCAGGCCATCCCCTAAAATAGAGTTATAAGGTGCCTTTTGTACATGCATGTAATTTGG
Organism: Pinus taeda; assembly: GCA_000404065.3. Taxonomy (NCBI): domain Eukaryota; kingdom Viridiplantae; phylum Streptophyta; class Pinopsida; order Pinales; family Pinaceae; genus Pinus; species Pinus taeda. Next base: position 362 of record APFE031698771.1, on the reverse strand, counting down.
TTTTTTGTTGAAGGTTAATGAAAGCAGCCTCCCCACTTTGAGCAGAGCCCAGGGACGTAGCCCACACTGGGTGAACTCCATTATCAACCTGTTGTGCTTTGTTTCTCATGATTGCCTTTCATTTTTGCTTATATATATATATATATATTGTTACACAAAAATATCATCACCTTGATTATTTGCAGTCGGTATGGGTCTATCACCACCTATACCATCTTCCTAAGAAAGTCTCAAACCTCAACTCTTCAAAAACAAGCTTTAGAAATGAGAGAAAGACATCAAAAAAGCAATGTAACTCTGGTTCCGCACTTTCTCTCACTTTTGCCTGTGGGCCCACACCTTTTGTTCAGGATATCTGCGTA
>APFE031698767.1:19608-39204 GCA_000404065.3 Pinus taeda | reverse complement strand
AAACACCCGGAAGTGTTCTAACCCTTCCACCTTGCAACTTCAACTTTACTTTTCCGCGACCAACGATTCTAGCCTTCATGTCATTCCCTAAGAAGACATCACCACCATCATATTTATCATACTCGCAGAACCACTCTCTATGGGGAGTGAATTGAAAGGATGCACCTGAGTCAATCAACCATGCCTCATGATCCATATGTGTACTTGAAGAAGCCAAGTACACATCCCCACCTTCATCTGAGGTGGTTTTCGCCTCTGTAGAAGGTGCATCATCAGATCCCTTTCCTTTATCAGGAGCTTTAGATTTACAGTCCCTTTTGTAATGCCCTTCCTTTCCGCATTTCCAGCACACCACCTTTATAGGTTTTCCTGAAGATTTAGATCTTCCTCTAGATTTAGATCTCCCACTCAATGACTTATTTTTCTTTCTGTTCTAGGACCATTCTCGTACAGACAAGGCATCACCATTTTGGCTCTCCATATTTTTCTGTCTCATCTCCTCCGTTAGCAAGGATGAGACTATTTCATCAAAATGCAAGGCAGTTGCATTGCTATCTATTACAATAACCAGACTATCCCATGAATCTAGTAGAGAACACAACAAACTGACGCACTTATTTTCATCTGAAATTTTAATATCAACAAATGGTAACTAACTTACCACAGTATTAAATGTGTTCAAATGCTCTGTCATCGAGTCTCCATCTTTCATCCTCAAGTTATACAACTTTTTCCGTAGGAACAGTTTATTCACCAGAGACTTAGATTGGTACAAAGTCCCTAACTTGTCCCACAAAATCTTCGCTGCAGCTTCCCCTGATACATTCAACAATACTGAATCTAAGACACATAATCATATTATGCTCTTTGCCTTCCGATCCAACTTCTTCCATTCTTCATCGAACACTTCCATTGGTTTAGTACCCGGATCTACCACGATCCACTGATCTTTATCCACCAACAGATCCTCCATCTTGAGTTTCCACAACTCAAAATTCTGACCATTAAATTTATCGATCTCCATCTTTCCACTACTCGCCATCTTCTTTCACCACCAAAATTGATCTCGCAGATCTCCCACTGAACAGGGTCTACCACAGGCCCGAGCGAAACCCCTCAGTAACAAAGGTGTCCCCTTGAAGCCAAAAACAGCTCAGATACCAAATGTAGGTTTTAACCCTGTACAGAAATTAACTGCGTACGAATTATAAAACACAGAAAATAAACAATGCGAGAGCATAACACATAAAACACATATACACAGAGATTTTCCCCTGGATCTCAAAACCGGGACTACCAGCTTGATTTTTCATTATTTTCCTTTTAATGTTACAATACATATTTATAAATGCCGAAGCATCCAATACCATGGACCAAAAACCATCGCGTCCAAAACCATGTGCGAAAATCATGAACAAAACCATAGGTAGGTCTGCGCAACCTAACATAGGGTCCAAAACCCAAATTTTCCGGGGCCCCGGACCGCATAGAGTGGGGTTACTTGCACCCCTCAAACCCCATGTGACTCCCCCCACTACGCAATTAGCGTAACAAAGAGGGGTCTTCGCCCCCTTCTAACCCCCCCATTAACTATGTGGGCTAGTCGTGGAAATAATATAATAGAAGCCAACAGCCGATGGCGGCAAAGCATGGTTAGGATACATGGGAAATGTTTCCATAGTAGTTAATTGCCAAATTTTAGTCAGGAAACATCGTGTCAAGCTCGACTACTTAATTTTCAAAGGATAATGAAGAATGCTGCAGAATTTCAATTGAAGATAGTAGAGAAAATCTAGGTCCGATCTGAAGATCAACAGCAGAAATGTAGGAGGGTGAAGCCTCAGGTGAAATTTTTTTATCAAAGACGCAGAGCGATGGCGAAGGGATTTATCTCTGTTCCATAAGATAAGCTAAATGAAAGGATTGAGCTGATGGAGAATCTATATGGGAAATACTATAAGGTGATCCTGGTCGATAATGACCTGATTGATTGCTTCCAGTTTCCGACTCTAAAGAGGGAGGTTTATGCAGAAGAAATCCAGAGTGAAGATGGCACCATAACATCAAGAGTTAGGGAGGAGTTCAGAGGATTGTAGAGGTCAACACTACTCAATTTGAGAAGTTTATCGGTTTTCGGAACCCAGCTGGCTACAATGCAATGTACCAAATTAATGGCCAACTTAATGCATGGGGGGTCCCTGTGGCTTGACAGGGAGTACCCGATTCATGTAGACGATATTCATCGTCTTACAGGGCTGTCAGCTGGAGGAAATGCAGTTAACATATCATTCTAGGTAGGTGCCAAGAGAGAGAAGAAGCACAGAGAGGAGAATTACTATGCAAAATATGGAACGGAATGAGGCAGAAGAGGAGAAAAAATTGACCTGATCAACAAAATTGACATTAGATTTTCCTGCTACATCATAGCAGGTAAGACCATGAGACACTTCGCGAAGAATGAATGCACTTTAGACGCAATTTCGCTTGCGAGCACTGCTACAACGGGGAAGTGCTCAATTGGTTTGCGTTCGCCTTGAACGAGCTTTTTTAGGCCTGTGAATATATTTATAGGCGGAGTACCAATTCACTGTTTGGGTACATACTGATGTCTCGGGCGATGTGGAAATGGCAGCGAACAAGCGAGAGGGGGATGATTCATATCATGGAAGGAAAATCGTTAGCACTTCGATATGAGCTGTGGAGAGCTTCGGGGGATCCGAGCACCAAAGAAGTAAATGAAGCAACTTTCAAAGAGTGGTACGAGATGATGTTGATCACAATCAGGATGACGTAGAGGATAACCACACCTTTGCTAGATGAGTTATCTAAGGAAGTCTGGTTTGGAGCCATGCACGGGCACACATACCTTCGACCACAGTGCGTCCATCCTAACACCTTCAAGATGAGGCCACAAAAATTATTTTAACTGAAGAGGCAATCCACAGTGAGCTTGGATCGTGGCCGGGGGTCGAATGTGAAATTACTGAAGGGAAGTATAAATATCTATTTGGGGGCTTGAAGCATCAGTTTCAAGAAGGAGAAGCAGGGGAAAGCAACTGAAAGAGGCCAGCTGAAGATGACCTCCACCCAATGGTACTGCAAATGGAGGAGAAGATGTTCGCGCTGAGGCAGACAATTGCAAGTTTCGACAACCTATTAGGTGAGGCTCAGCAACCCTTGCAATTTCAAGGTTCCACTATGTTTTCCCCAATCATTACAACTCCGTTGGCTGTAGCAATCCCCATTGGGGGTGCTCGCACCCCATCCTAGCCAACAGTCCCCAAGCCCAAGAACAAAAGAGTCATGCGGAACCCAAATGTTAAAAAGCCGAGAACTACCCCAAAAATTCAAATCGTCGACCTTACTAATGAGGTTGCATAGTCAATCTTTGTATCCCCCATAGTTGAAGAAATCCCCCCCACTACCTCCACCATCCTCTCTCAGTTGCGGGAATATTCCCCTCACACGGCCTCCACTTCTACAACCCTGTCTGAAACCCTCCCTTCCGCATGCGAGGAGCAATAGTAGAAGTGGAATTTGAGTCAACAGAGCAGGTTAGAGGGGCCACCTTTTCCAGCGGAACCCAGAAAACATTGCTAGTGTCTCTAGTCCTTGGGTCAAACCCACTTTGGGAGAAAGGACCACCCACAATTATTTTGTAGGAGGGAGGGGATGAACCGTACTAGTCACTCTTCCCTATAAATTTCCTGGTGGTCCTTAACCTTAATATCATCCCTCCCACTCCCTAGTTCACTCCATAGTCAAAACCCATTCATTTGCCCACCTCCCACTCCTACAAATCCATAGCCAGCAGCCTACCAATATAACAGAATTTTCAAGAACCCAGTATAATGCAAGATGAAACCCTGCAACACTAGTCTTCAACATAGCTGTTTGCGTTTATCTAGCAAGAAACGCAAAGGGCCGAGAGGATACATGATGATCTAGCCTGAGAACATGAGCAAAAAAGACAACAACTGCAGGAGGTGATGAAGGAGAGAGATCAGTTGTGACAAGAAAATATAGCTTTACAAGCACAGGTTGATCAAGTAATGGAGAAATTATGGTCCTTATGGCTGACTATCACATATGCAAACACAGAAGCACCAGGGGATATTACAACCTACACACTGGTGAGATGTTGTGACCATATCCAAGCAGCATGCTCAAATATGGTAGCAACCAATACTAAGACGAGGAAGAAACTAGAGACGGGAAGATCAGTGCTGCTAGACCCCATCGAGATATATGAAGGACTATCGAGGGCAAGATCATCGAAGTAGAGGCTAAGAAGAAAGCACTTGTCGATGCACTAGCGGACGTGTAGGACTTAATGAATAGAGTTCACGATTGGACAGGAAGCTTGGCCTTGAAAAATCACCTGGTATACTCCATGAGAGAGAAGATACAGGTGCTATTCAACAGTAGCAAGGAATGCATGGATTCTAACCAACTCCAGTTGATTAATGAACAAATCGCTGCTATCCAAGCATAGGTGGATTAGATTTAGGAAGAATTAGAAAAAACTAAAAAGGTGATAAGAGACCTGCGTCTGCCAGTCCGTCTACAGGTTCTGGCTCTAAAGGAGGTTTGCAACTACAGTAGGGAATAGTGGGACCTTTTGCAAAGTCAAAGGCCAACCGAATTAACTTCCAATACGGCCGAAAACTTCACGCAACAAGCCGACATGATCATTGCTGGCTCGAAGACTTCCCTCCAGAAGTATAATGAATTCCGCCAGCAAACGACCACTTCTGTCCCAGATTTGGGGCCTTTGTTTGAAAAGGAAGGGCAACAGAAAGAGGAAGGTGCAAGAGGAGCAGGCAGCATCTTGCAAGTGATGGCTGAGGCAACAGGAGCACTAGCTCAACAGCCAATAGAATCAATGCAACCACCAATAGGAGCACCGATCGAGACACCAACAGGACTGGCAATACTTGAATGAATTTACTCGAGGATGAGTCAAAGGATTGTGGTCGGGGCCTATTGAGGCCTTCATTTTGATGGAAAGAGATTTTGATTATTTTGGCTTTCCATAGAACGAAGAGGGAATGAGTGGCGACAGTAACGATCAGGTTGTAGTGAAGACAGTTGGAGAGGGAAGCAGGAACAAGCAGTTCAGGGGTGGTTGCGGCAAAGTGTCAGTAGAAGGAAGAGGCAGATAAGCGTACGTGACAGATGGAGAGGCAGCCAGGGGAAGGAACAACTGAGCGGGAACTAGTAGTTCAGGTGGTAGAGGAAATATAAAAGGAGGAACCTGTAAGGAGAAAGGTTGTTCCTGGTCGGTTGGTTGGTTGCGAAAGAATAGAACAGGAGCGTCAAGATGCAGGCAAGCTGGACCTCTGGATCGAAGATTAAACCTCTGAATATGGCATAGGCAAATAGAGTTTGTAACCGGGTATTCCTTGTAATAATTTGTGGCTAAGACCAGTTTATTATGTATTGTCTTCCTTGGAATTAATATGAAGTAAGATTTGGATTGGTTTCTCGATGCAATGTATGTGGCTGCTTATGATGTATGGACCCACTTAAATTTTAAATTGTTCTACAAGTATACGCATGCAGTGGCTTCATGGTGATTAAACGGTATGCTGTTGTATTAGTTGCATGTATGATGTTGGATATATATTGATTTTTTACATACCCTTGACCCCATCATGAACCCTTCTTCATTATCGTCACGACACGCCTTGGGTGAGACTCCTTATCCTTTGGGTAAGGTGAAAATGTCGGTGTTGTCCTAGACTACAACGGACCATTGTTGGCCCCTTGTGCCTGAACCCAAGGTCTCCCCCTGATGAATCTTTGTGCCAACAAATCTCAACTCAACAGAGGTCGTTAAGCGGTTAGGTTCGTCGACCACACCACACCCGCAGCCATACACCATTGGGCGACTCCACAAAGGACACGATCTTTGTGTCAGCCAACAATGTCACCTTCCCTTTAGCATCAATATTTTCATGGACATGGATGTTTCATGTTGTTTATGAGTCCAAACCTTGCACTGTTATTCTTACTTTTTATAGAAAACTATATAGGATATAACTGTAGGTAGCTCCACCTACCGCCATTTATTTGATCTATGCTAAGCAGTGTAGTAATATCATCTCCCATAAAGGGATATTTGTTTTTTTTTATTGTCTGTCAAAGTAAGGGGAAGATCTTGGCCACATCCATGACCCCCAGAAAAGGTTCATCCACACAACATAAGCAATTTAATAAGGTCATGATGGAGTGCAGGGACATCTTCTCCTCACCCATAGGGGTACCCTTGCATTATCAGGTCAAGCATTCGATCGAATCAACTCCTAGAGAACCTTTACCCAATGGGCTAATATACTACAACTCTCTTTTGGAAAATGAGGAAATCAAGCAACATATCTAGGAGTTGATGCAAAAAGGGCACATCTAACCAAGTTCCTCACCTTGTGGGAGCCCAATTATAATTGTACAAAAGAAGGATGGGACTTGGGGACTCTGCATTGATTATCGGGCATTGGATAAGATCAATGTTAGGAATAGATACTTGATCCCATGGATTGATGACCTCCTAGACTAGATCAAGGGGGCCAAGTACTTCAAAAAGGTTGATTTGAAGTTTGGTTATCACCAAGTTCCAATAAAACCCATAGATGTATGGAAGACCACCTTCCAATCCAAGGAGGGCCTCTTTGAGTGGTTGGTCATGCTCTTTGGGTTGAAAAATTCCCTTGCAATTTTTATGAGGCTAATGGATGATATATTGCAACCTTTCAACAAATTGTTCGTGGTTGTATATCTGGATGACATCCTCATCTCCAACAAGAGTTGGGTAGATCACTTGCAACATATTCCTTCAAACACTACGACAACACAAACTATGTGCCAACTTGGAGAAATGTTCCTTTGGCATGAACCAAGTCCAATATCTAGGCTACATTATTGATGAGAAAGCCATACATGTGGATTTGGAAAAGATCCAAGTCATTCGTCATTGGCCAACCCCAACAACTCTCATAGAATTTCACATATTTTTGGGCCTTGCCAATTTCTATCGAAGGTTCGTGTTGGGATTCTCTCATATCACTTGGCATTAGAGTCAAGTTACCAAGGGTAGAGAAAAAAAAAAGTATTTTGCACTGAGGCACAACAACAGGCATTTGTTGAGTTGAAACATCGCCTTTACTGTGCACAAGTACTCACTTTTCCAAACCTACAACAACCATTTGAAATCGAGAAAAATGCCTCTGACTATGCTATTGGTGCAGTTCTCACCCAGCAAGGGCATATGGTGGTCTATCATAGTGAGACACTCTTTGATACTATTCGTAAATATCCCACCTATGATAAGGATATGTACTCCATTGTGTAAGCTTGTCGGCGGTGGAAACATTACATTCTGGGGAAGGACACGATCATCCACACAGATCATCAATCTCTCCAGTTTATGCAAACATAAGGGAAGTTACAAAATCATCACCATCATAAATGGTCTACATATCTGCAACAATTCCAATTGAACATTAAATACAAGAAGGGTATCATAATGTTGCGGATTTCTTCAGTCGACCCCAAGTTGTGCCACTAAATATTGTTCTCAACTCTTGTGGGCACAAGAATTTTGGATGGTCGTGACTATAATAAATGATCCTGAATTTTCTACCACAAACCAAAAGTTGATGGATGGAAACCAAGTACCAGACTTCCACCTCCATGACGCATTGTTATGCTACCTAGGGAACCTTTGTGTTCCTTCAAGTGAGCCTTCCTTCTACCAAGCATGGTAACGACTGTGTATTTGTGGTTTTTGATAGATTTTTAAGATGGCTATATTGACTACTTCCAAGAAGAGTATAACAATAGAAGACACTGCCAAACTTTTTTTCAAATGATTGTGGGTACATTTTGGGATTCCACAAAACATTATATCAGATTGGGATAGAAGCTTATTGATCGCATTCTATCGAGCCTCTCATCATTGTTGGACACTAAATTCACCAAGTCGATTGCATTCCATCCTCAAATTGATAGCTAGAAAAAGGTTGTTAACATGACGATAGTGTACATACTATGCATGTACAACTCCAAGCATACATGAACATGGGAAGAGAGTCTTCCTTATGTGCAACACAGTTACAAAAAATATCTCCATAGCTTGACTAGCAACAATCCCTTTCAAGTGGGCATGAGATTTCAACCATTGTGTCCCATTGATGTTGCAATGCCTCTTGCGATTACAAAGGGAAAATCTGCACATGTTCAGTCTGAAGTTGATAAATCCACCAAGTTTATTGAATGCATCCAACACATTTGCCATCAAGTTCATGATATCCTAGATATAGGTAATTCCAAGTATAAACAATGTCATGATCAACATCGGGTGCCACAAAAGTTTCAAGTCGGTGACAAAGTTTGGTTGCATTTGCAGAAGGAATGCCTTACTGGATCCCATCGAAAGCTTTGACCACTCTGATATGGGTCTTACACCATCACCAAGGCTGTGGGTGACAACTCTTTCGAGCTAAGTAGTCCCTCATTCCTTGGCCTGCACCTAGTATTCAATGTGGACCTCCTTCGACCATACTTTCCACCATTGTTGGACACATCAGACATTATTGAGCAATTGAAACCAACAAAGCTTAACCTAGATTGCATTGAACATGCCATGACTAATCAAATCATGGACACACAAATTAAGAACATTTTCTAACATAAGATCCAACTGTATCAGGTTGTCAAAGTTGGACAAATCTTGCACCAAGGCAAGTGGCTCACAAGGGACCAAGTTCAACAGAATTTTCCTCACCTCATGGAGGCACCCAACGCAATAGAGACCATCACTTCCTTGGATCTCAAGCACTATTTTCTATCAGTTTCCTATTTTCCAGCACAATTTCCTATTTCGACAGTTTTCTATTTTTGGCAATTTTCAGTTCATGAAATTCTAGAGTCGTTTTGAGGCCCTAAAAAATGTTTTTTAGGGAAAAAAGTAAGAATGGATCAAAGATCCATTTTTGTAGTCAAAATTTATTATCCCCGTATAGACCTTTCTAACGAGCTATCATGCACACTAAATGAAGATTATATTCTAAAGTTACGACCTTGGGAAGTTGACATTCCAACTAACCCAATTAGGGTGCATATCTTTTGTTGCTTCACATCCTAGGGTTAGGTTTTTGGATGTTTAGGGTTTCTCATTGTTTCTTCATGAAAAAAAGGCCACTAAGCCTCATTGTAACAAAGTTTAGAAGGCATGTAGTTGTCACATCTCTTCTCATAGATAAGCTACACTTGCCCGAGCTAATTTGTTTTCATTTTGCATGTAAACATTTTTTAGCATTTTCTAGTTATTAATTGAAGTTTATTTTTGTTGTATCTATGTTTTTTAATTCAAATTTGTATTTCATTTTTTTCCTTCATAAATCTGGATCTTCCCTCATCATCCATTCATCCTGAAAATCGTGACACTATGCAAAAAGACCTTGTGAACCGTTGGATCCTATGGTTGTTCCCAAAAAAAGAAAAAGACCATATGGGATAAAATCCACTTTTCAAGATGCAGATTGGCATGTAGATCCACAAGGAACCTTCAAGGAATCTAATAAACCTAAGAGGTATTCTGGTTATACATATTTAATAACTAGGTTGATTGACTTCGAACCTTCCAACTTCGAGGAAGCAACTACTTCACAAGTGTGGAAGAATGCAATGATAGAGGAATACCAATATATTATGGAGATTTTTTTTGGGGAAATTGTTCTAAGGCCTGAAGGAAAGTCTATGGTAACCTCAAATTCGATTTACAATATCAAGCATGCAACAAATGGGAGCATTGACAAATACAAGGCAAGATTCATGGGTAGATAATTTTCCATAAAGAGGGAGAAGACTATGATGGAGTCTTTGCACCAATTGCCAAATTAGAGAAGGCTTTGTATAGACTCAAATAAACTCTGAGAGCTTGGTATTCTACAATTGATGGATATATTATGAGACTTGGTTTCTCTAAAAGTGATATTGATCCAAATATGTATATCAAGGTTGTAAAAGGTGAGTCAGTGGTACTACTACTATCTGTTGATGATTTGATGTTCGTAACTTGTGTAGAGCATCTTATTTCTCAATGTAAAAGGGGGTTGGCCTCTAAATTTGACATGAAGGATGTTGGGTTGATGCATTACAAGTTGGGGCTAGAAGTCTAGCAGAACCTTAGTGAAATTCTTCTTGGATAAGGAAAATATGGCATCAAGATCCTTCAAAAGTTTGGCATGATGGAGTGCAGGTCTATGGAAACTCATATGATGAAAAAACTGAAAAATCTAAGAGATTATGAGTCTGACCTAGTGGATCCATCAATGTACCACAATTTGATTAGGTCATTGATGTATTTGGTAAATACCAGACCATACACGTGCTTTGCGGTAAAAACCTTGAGCTAGTTCCAGATGGAACTGAGACATCAACATTGGGATGCAGTAAAGCATATATTGAGATATTTTAATGGTATTGTTGACTACTGTTTGAGATATGCTTCAATGGTGAGATACAACTGCATGGATATATGGACTCTAATTGGGCGGGGAGTGCGGATGAAAGGAAGAGTACATTTTATCTATGTTTCACTTTGGGTTTTTCTATGCTATCCTGGATGAGTAGGAAGCAGACCTCTATCACACTTAGTACTATAGAAGCAGAGTATATTGCATCTTATTTAGCATGTTATGAGAAAATATGGCTTCAGAAGCTACTCTCTGGATTGTTCAACCAATTGCTAGTGTTGTTTTATGATAATCAATGTCGTGTGAAGATAACAAAAAATCTATTGTTTCATGATAAGACAAAGCATATTGAGATCAAGTACCACTACATTTGTGATATGGTACATAAGAGAGTGGTGACGCTCTAGTATATCTCCACTAATGAGCAAACAATTAACATTCTCACAAAGCCTCTATCTTAGGCAAAGTTTGTATACTTAGAGGCAAGCTTGGACAGGTGGAGAACTCCTCTATCAGTGAGAGGGAGCATTGATGTGACATAAATAGGGACATGGATTGAATTGTTGGTAACAAAAAGAGCTTGCCTATACTATTGATGGGTGGACAACAAGGGTATGCCTCAGATTGTTGGTGACAACAGGAGCATGACTCAAATTATTGGTGAGATAGCAAGAGGGAAAAACATTCTTGAAAGGAATGGTCTCTAAGGCCTGGACACTCATTGAGTGGGTGCCTATTCAACATCATGGCCTAGAGAGAGGCCTTTGTATTTGGGACATGGTTTTCCCTAGGGTTTGACTGTGGGGGATGGAAACCCTGAACTAATCAGAGTACCATCAAGTGAGGTTCCCTTTGAATCATGGTGACTAGTTGAGTAAGTACCATTAGTTAGAAGAGCTAACCTGGTTTGTGGTATATATTGATAATGATGTTGATGTAGGTCAAGGATATTAACCTATATAAATATGTTATTGATGAGATTTACCTTTCCTTTTAGAAAGATCATGTATATAGAAAACATCTAGATAGTCATCATGAATACCTCCCTAGATAAGAGGGATTGTTGAAGAATGTAGCTATGGTCAGTCTTCATAATCCTTGATGTATTTATAATAGTATGTAAAAACACAAAATAAAATTTAAATTTAAATTAGAAGAAAGAAAATTAAAATAAAGGAAAACAAAAAAGCACCTAAAATTAAGATCCTTGAAAATAACTCATACTCATGTAAATAACACATTTACCATCAGTTACTACCCAACATATGTTGGCTACGTGGGGCCTGACCCAGGTTCAACAGTGAGTTTAGCCAAGCAAATCTCGGTACTACCGACCCTTTCGGCAACAGTCTATGGAGCGCGGATTGAGGTCTCACCCGAGGTAGTATGGGAGGATGTTGGAACCAGGTTTCTGCACCCTAGGGATGTCTTGATGAGGGCTATGGAAATGTGCGATCCTAACCCGCGCACTGCGCTGCCCTGCACAACTTTCTACCCTTCGCGACCCGTGCAATCCTTTGTGAATGCAGTATTATCCCTAGCTTGATATTTAATGTGCTAATATATTAGTGCTTTAACTTAGTTTGTGCGAGCCTAATGTATTATTACTTATTTACTTTCTGATAAGTGCGCATAACCAAAACACATATAAATGCACAAAGATAAAGAACTTACAGAAATCTATATCTAGATGCACAATATTCTGAATCAACTTATCTTTATTAACCTGCCTTTTCAAGTTCAGTACAATATAGATTCAGTTGCAGGGGTTTGTGCACTCAGCTGCGGACTCTACTAGGCCTCTGCGCACTCAGTTGCAGAGCCTCTTCCTACTACTACGACCCAATACCTTTAGATCCACTTCTCACCTCTAACCGTGCTTTCGCAACTAGCTATTACTTCTCAAAACTCCCCAAAAAAATAACTGTTACACTTAGAGCCTCGCTCTATTTATGAAATCCCATGGTCCACGGACCATGGGTAGGCCGACACACTTTATATTAAATTACATTATTTTAGGGAGGACAACCCTAGACTCTCGCGCTCCGCGCCCGCATTTCGGGGGGTCTTTACATTACATTTACCAAAATTCGGGCTTTAAGCCCCAAAAACTTGCTATGGGGAGATCCGCTGCCCAACAGGCCCCCAACACAATCAGCATGACTCGTCCTGAGTCACTAAGCTTGTGCGGTGATCTTTGCGTAGAGTTCATCCAACAGCTTCTACGCTTCACGTAAGTCCGCAACACATTCTTTCGTTATTCGTTGTACCAGTTGTGCGCATACCTCTGATGCAACATTGTCAGGGGCACCTCCTTGCCTTAGCGCATATATGCCCTGCATCTGTCCCAGCTTTTCCTCGATCTTGGCGGTGACCATCTTTCTGACGCACGTCATCCACCTGTTCCTTTAGAGCCCAGGCCTCCCTCATTCACTGAGTAAGGGTGACTGTCTGCGCGGTCCCCCAGACATTGTCATAGGCTTGTTGCAACTCCCGCACTTTGGTCTCTAGACGTTGTATAGTTGGGTATTCCTACAGTGAAGTGAGCGTGAAGAGTGATTGATCTAACAAGCCCGTCCAATCTTGTATAGTGCGCTCAATTGTTTCCAACCCCGATTGAATGGCACGGTGGCGCTGCTCTTTGACTTCCGGGGGTGTAGATGGTTGTGCCTTCAATCGTAGCTCGGTGATCTACAGGTTCAATTCTAACTGAACCCTTGCCATTTCCTCTCGGGCCTCGCTAACTCCGGCCGCCAACCTATAGACCCGCTCTGCTGCTGGGAGCTTTGTCGGCATGGCCAACTCTGGAACACTCTTGCATGCCTCCTCTACAACCTGTTCCAGTCCACGAGCTTGCGTAGCCCACTCATCCCATTGGAAGTTGAGTTGGTCCATGTGGAATTTCTTCTTGTGTAGGATCTGGATAGCTCAACCTTCCCAGGTGCAGAGCTCTACGATGACACCATCTTGCAACTAGTACAGAATGTCATGCGGCAGGGCGGCCAAGTTCAAGCCAACACCTTTCATGTTGCCCATCGCAGCCCGGTCATCCTCGCTTGCTGCTGTTAGTGCACCTTCGGGCAAGACGAAGGCGTTACCCCTACGGGCGCGCAACATCTGTTCGACTTCAAGGGTTCCTGTGACATCATATTGGGCCATTGTGCCTGCTTGGGTGTGCTGTACCTGTAGGCCTTGGAGCTGTGCACTGAGTGCCTAACACAGTGTTCTACTCCATCCGTAATCCCTGGAGTGCGTCCTGGGCAACCTCTCGCAGTGTTTTGCTAATATCCAATAGATCACCTTCTGTGAGCATGTTCGGGTCGTCGGATGTCTTCGTGGGTTTTCCCTTCTTTCGGGGAGATGTTTTCTCATGGACGCGCGATCTCTTGAGTTGAGTCAATTCTGGTCCAGGGTCCGTGCATTCCTCTGCCTTATCCTCCCCCTATATGTCCTATATATCCTACTCCGTGGACATTTCTAAGCCTTCCTCAGGCTCTTTGGTTGGTGCGGTTGTGGTCTCTATCATCTGCGTTGTCGCTGCTGCCTCAGCCGCCCTCTGCTGCATGACCGCTTTTTGTTCCTGGCGCCTCCTCTCACCCAGCTGCACGATACGTAGCTTGGTGTCCTTCTTTCGTTGCTACGCTGCGTTCTTTTCCATTTCTGCCAAGTCTGCGACGTGCCACTCCAGAGGCCATGACTCCATTACCGCGAAGATCACATCATCCGTTGCGATGAACAGGTGCTTCACCCATCTTCGTGCGGGATCCTTATGCACATGGATATACATGTTATGCATATCCGCCTTGAATTTTTCCGCGCTTTGCAAGTTGTTATGAACTGTAGGGGACAAGCGTGGCCTGCGGTTGATCCATGTTCGTATGCTTGCCTCCACAAACACCCAAAACACCTTTATCTCGCGAATTCTCGTCGCGTCTTTCGTAGCCCAAAGTGAGGTGTACCTCACGGCTTTGGGTAGGTCACCCTCAACAGTGGGAAACTGGCTATCCTCCGGTAGCTCCCCTGCAACCGACAGGATGGATAAGAGCAACCACGCATAGTGGAAGGTCTTACCCTGCTCTTGGGCCTCTCTACAGTTTTTCAAAAACTCGTTGCAAAGGAACTGCGCCCAGTTGAATTGGACCCCCTCTGTGCACTGCTCTGCCAACGCAATTACAGACGTTGGCACCTCGTCGACCTGAAATTTCCTCATTATCTTGCTGACCAGCAGCTGGGTGGCTACGCGCACCACTTGGTCCTTGATGCTCACTGTTACATACCCTCACTTTCTCTTCTCCAGCTTATATTTTTCCTTCATAGCTTTTGCGAGGGCCAAGTAGCTACTCTTTCCTATTATGGTTGCAGGGTCGTTTCCTTTAATTGGCAGTTGATAAATCCGGTGAATTAGATCGGTCGTGATGGGAATCAGCTCCTCCAGCCAGAGATACCCATCATGCACCAGACATAGCCACTTCCGGATGAAAAAAATGGTGATGGGCGTGCGGTGGTAGTGGGGTATCCATCGTAGATGGAGTAACCCAGCCTTCTCCACACCGCGTAACCATTTCTGGTTCAGTAACTTCTTCATTGCCAACTGTGGGAACTTCTCACTATCCGCAAGGCCCTAATCTATGAACTTCATAGTAGGTACCCATACCAAAGGCGGACCTTGAAACCTTATTTCATCGGGAAGGAGCGGGCTCTGGAGCGCACTCTTCGTCACCGCCAGGTCCTTCGGTATCTTGGCTTTCCCCTTCCACGGAGGGATGTAGGGAGGTAACTTTATTGTGGAAGGCACCTGAGAGACATTCTCCGCCTCATCATCTTGCACCTCAATTTGGGTGATCAGAGCTTGCAAGTCTTCCTCCTCCTCCTTAGTTTTTATGGTGATGACTTTTCCCTTCTCCCCCATTAACAATTTACTAAACTGTGGTTTCGTGGTGAGATGTGGACTGACCCCATCGGTTGCTTGTCTTTCTATGGCCGCGATGTGCGTGGTGACTTTGGAACTTCTGGTGTAGCTGCCACCTCTCCAGGCTCCTCATGGACCATCTGGGGCTCCGGGGTAACTTCAGCGAATCACACTCTTGTTCTTGCTGCCCTCATCGTGTCTACAATTGAGGTGGGTAAGAGTACACAGTGCTCAGTGCTCTGTGCTTGCTCAATTCTCAAACAACCAAGTGTTGCCTTATGGCTAGCCCTGGGGGTTTTATAGCATCTTTTGAATTTGAATTCGACCCTTCCCCCCACTTCTGAGTCATTAATGCCCTTTTGGCGGCAGATCGTCCCAAATCTAGCTCTTAATTAGTGTCTTAATTGCCTGCCGCCGGCTCCTTTTTGCCTTAAATTGGACCTCTTGTCATGAACAGTGACACCAACAGTCACATCCCCTATGCATGGCCGTGACCTCTGTGACATGCTGATCCTTTGCGTAACCTCCTTATTGCGCAGCTCTCCTACATACTTGTTTATAGTCCTGCGCTCTCTTTCAACTGCTTGGGGCACTGAGATTGTGCTTTCTCCAGCTAGTCAGGTGGTCGCACCACCTGTGTGAGGCTTTCCTGCACCTTCCAACATAGTCCACGGCCACTCCTCAATTTTCCTTGCAACAGTTGGTGCCACACATTCTTCCTTATGCGGTGCGCTCCCCTCGTTACTTTATCTGGTAATGTGTGGTTGCAGCCATGGTAGTAGAGCCACAACTTCTTGGCGGAAAGGTTCTACTGCAGTCGTACTTCAGTCCCTATCTTGTCCTTTCATTGCTAGCTTATTTACGCGGCATGCTTGCTCAGATTCGAGATACAGTTCACTTTTCTTCCTTGGTTGTACCCGATCTTTGAGTTTGCAAAACTTATGGGTCCTTCGTCGAATGGCTTCTTGGATCTACATATGGTTGACCCCACGCGGCTACACAATTCCTGCGCCTTGGTCCTCACGTGTTGTTCTAAGTATGCGAGGATTCCTTCCTCCCAAAACTATGGTTTTGAACCTGCCCGTCCTCTTTGGGACTGTCTTCGCAGTTACATGCTTGTACAAGACCCTATGGGCCTGTTGGTACCATTCTAAGACCCCTTTTTCCCTCACAAAACATGACCATTTCCTACCTTTTTCTCATCATCCATTCCTCAAATGCCTTGGAAATTAATTAATTTAATAGTTTATAGTTGTTGAAATGAATATTAATTGATTTAGGGGTTTTGTGTTGATAAATTAGGATTTTAGGCCTAAATCACTACAGGAAGTCTCAACAACCTGTAAATGGCTTATTATGTGACATGTGGCAGGCAGCCAGGTCGGAGCGAAAGGCATGGGCGAAAAGAGGAATGTCCAAGCATGGAAAAGCACCTATCCCGCATTGGAAACATTCCTCCTATATGCACGGTCAATGCTTAGTCAACTCTGGCATGTTGACACAAAGGCAGCAACAGCACTCAGTTTTCATCCATTTGATTTTTAAGTTGTTTCCTAGTTTTAATATGCGTAAGTAGATTAGAAACATCTCTGCATTTTTACCAAAAGCAGCAACAGCCGCCTATGGATACACATCCATTTTTCAAAGGATGTAATGCATGTAATTAAAAGACTGGACCGGGACATATGTTCGTTTACACACTATCGAATTGATATTGCAGTTACGTTTTTACATTACCACTTCTGAACAGAGCTTTTGGTTTCCAATATAATATCACATACTTCGTTTTAATACTGTGATCGTGGTGTGAATATCTCGGTGTGCCAGAGACGCGGACGAGCCCTGCGTGTGTGGTATATCGACATACATTTCATTTATGTTTGCATTGTATTCACATTGTAGTTTTAATTTTGTTTTACAGTCAATCGTTTGAATGAAAATTGAATACGATTTATAACTTCAGAGATTTGATTGTGTTGATGAATGCGTTAATTAGATGTCTGTACATGTGTTCGAATAAACCCTCTTCTGGATTGTGAATTGCATCCCGTAAAGGATTCGATCCAGGGCTGTGTATAAAACACTGATATGGACAATGGTTATGAATTTACCTTTGCATGCCTTCATTAAATATTCATGATTGTTGAATGACATTGAACAGGGGTTTCATGTTGGTGTCTCTGTAAGGAGACCGAGCCTTTCAAGATAGTCATATACAGCATGTTATGGATTGCATTTTAGTTGTTAATAGCATATGATTTGATGTTTAGTTAAGGCTTTGATTGATAGTTTAACAATAGACTTAATCCCAGCACTGTACTTAGGAGTCATAGGTTTAAAGTAGATCCTTTATGCTTATATATTTTAGGCACATGCCTCTAAGTATATACACCCTGGTTGACAATTAATTTAGACCAATCTAGCACCCCTAGATAGGACACTACATTTTGGCGCCGTTTTCGGGGAGGCGTACTTAAAGGATTGAAAAATTTAAATAGACAGAAAAAAAAAATCAATAAAAATTTAGTTAAAAATCATGTTCATTTATGCCTAGGTTTAGAGACAGTCAGGGTAGATTCAGAAGAACCCCCCACCCTTCAAAAACTAACCCATCATCATCAGGAGCAGACTCTGTAAAGAATTCAACACTAGCTGAGGAAAATTTCATTCAAGCATTAGAGGATAAACAAAAATCAGGACAGAGACTTACGCTCGTTGAAAGGCAAACTTTATACATACATAAATCTCAGAAGAGGGACTTTCCTAGGTCTGCCACACAAGGAGAAAGTAGTGCAGTGATTCAATACACTACAGAGATTGAACACTCTCCAGAGACTGAACACTCTTATCTTAATCTCCTCTTTGAAGGAAGTGACTCTGATAAATCCACTAAGATGGCTGAGGAAGGAGATGGGTCAGCACCACATCAAAGACACAGAGATGAGGAAGAGTCCACTTTTCCTTTTCCCATACAAGAACCACAGGAAGATGATGAGATCAAAATGAAAAATATACCACCATCAGTGCTACCTAATTTCTATGGTATGGATTCGGAAGATCCGGACTCATTTTTGTTCGAATTTGACATTGTATGTCGGACATATGGCTATACTGATGATGCCCATAGGTTCAGACTTTTTCCAGCCACACTAAAAGCATCAGCGTTGAGATGGTTCATGGGGCTTGGTGAACATACTATCACAGATTGGGATGGTATGAGAAAAGTATTTCTAAGGAAATATCAACCTTATTGTAGATCCAAAGACTCTAAAGATGACATCTTTAGAATGACCCAACAAGAGGATGAAACCTTAGAGGAATACTTGGAACAGTTTATCTATAACTTACAAAAATCTAAACACCGAACTATGCCTCTTGAACTGACCCGCACAATATTCTTGAAAGGTATCAGAGAAGAATATATGGATGACCTCAATTTAATGGGTAAAGGTGACATCTCTGTTTTACCCTTTGAAGAAATCGTTGATCTATGCGAAAAGTATTCAAGGAGTAAAGCTAAGATGGGAAAAAGAACCTTGTCATCCAAGGCCACTAAGTCCAATTCAACGAGTGTCACAAGGGCTGAGATAGGCAACCTGTTAGAAGAATTCAAGACAGATTTATTAAGCACAATAGGGAACCAAATTGACACTTTAAAAGCCAAAAAGAAACAAGAAGCTGAGGATCAGGTAATGTCCATTTTCTGCCCCAAGTGCCGAAAGAAACATGCATTAAAGGACTGTCCACTAGATAGCATTCAAGTTTGTGCTTTCTGTACCGAACATCATGACATATTTAATTGTCCTAAAGTTAAGGTTTTACAGAACTATAACATGACAGCCAATGCAGAGATGGAAAACATGTATTACATGGGCGAAAAAAGACCATGGCAACCAAGGCCAGCACCTCAAGGTATGTTCCCAAATCAAAACTTGCAATTTCCTATGAATGATCATATGTATGTGCAGAATTCTTGGAATGTACCAATGCCATGGTAGCCCCAAAAAAACCCACAGCAACAATGGAGACCATCTCAACAGTATTCTCAACCTTATCCTACATATCCTCAGTCATATCCATCGTATCAACAACCATACCAACAGTACTCACATCCTCAACCATATCAGCAGTACCCTCAGCAAGTTGGTTATCCACCTCAGCCTACTCAACAGGCACTGCCTGCTCCTCCACCAATCAATCCACCACAAC